>PVJA010008108.1:0-65795 GCA_004027025.1 Myocastor coypus
CACCCACCCATCCACCCATCCATGTATCCACCCATCCACCAATGCTTTCATTGGTGCATCTATCTAGCTATACAAAAAATATACAGTGGAGGCAGACCATGCACTAGACATAAGGACAAATGAGACAGAGGTCATTTTAAAGGGACAGAGTAATTGGTGGCTAGATGTTTGAAATTCTCATACAGAGGAGGAACTAGAACGCTGATGGATACCTCACCTACATTAGCTCCCCATCTGGTTTCCTTTGATTCCTGAAGCCAGTGTGCAGCCACGAAGCTGGGGACGAGTGGCCTCTGCCACCACAGGACACGCGTAGGCAGGAGGGGGGACACGCCTCTTAGTAACTGGCCCAGTGGCAGGGAGGAGTTTGGCTGTGCCTGGGAAGGTAGGACTGAGCTCCACTCTGCTGCTACTGCTGTGGTTTCCACCTGATGGTCTTTTGGGGTCTCTGTTCCCAGGTGGGGGGAGGACAGGAAGGTGCAGGGGGCCAGGTGGAGATCTTCTCCCTGAACCGGCCCTCACCACGCACCGTCAAGTCCTTCCCGCTGGCGGCACCCGTGCTCTGCATGGAGTACATTCTGGAGCCCGAGGAGGACCCAGAGGGCGGAGACGGGAGCCAGGCAGCTGCTGACTCCTCTGCGGGGACGGGGCATCCCACCATCTGCCTTGGACTGCAGGATGGCAGGTGAGGGCCGGGTGGGCGGGGTGGGAGCTGTCACTCCCCTTTACTAATCTGCCTGCCACGCTGATGTTCTTTGTCCCGGGTTGGGTGTCCTCAGAAAGCTGGGGACCGGAGACACCAATGCGGGAGTCAGAGTATCAGGAGGCGTGTGCACTTTAGCTCTCTGGCTCCCTCCCAGGTAGCATAGTGTTGGGTCGAGATGCTCACTTCGGTGTCCCTCAGAGCTGGCTTTGAATCGCAGCTCTGCCACTTCCAGCTGTGGGTCCTCAGGCACCACTCAGACTCCCCAGCCTCATTTTCTTATATGTAAAGTAGGCCTCAGATGGGCGTTGCAGCCCTGTTTGTCAGTGACATCGGAGAAGCAGAAATCCAGGCTAGTCAGCTGAGATACGGCCTATGAGGATTTGAACTTAGGTCCATGCACCTCTGAAATCAGGGTTTTTAGCAGTGTCCTGCATGGAATCTGGGCGCGCAAGGGGGTCTCATCCTCCACAGGCCCAAGCTCCTGCCAGGAGCAGCGATGGCACGGTCACACTGAGTCCTGGCTGGCCTCGGCCTCTCCCTGCAGCATCCTACTCTACGGCAGCGTGGACACCGGCACCCAGTGCCTGGCAACATGCCGGACACCAGGCCTGCAGCCTGTGCTCTGTCTGCGGCACAGCCCCTCCCATCTGCTGGCTGGCCTGCAGGACGGGACCCTTGCCGCCTACCCTCGGACCAGCGGTGAGGATGGGGTCAGGGCTCTGGGGGGGGGGCATTCTGGGTGCTGAGGATGCTGTGCTCCAGGACAGATCTGTCACACTGGGTCTCACTGCAGCTGGAGAGTCACCTCCGCCTAGGGGCTGGGATGCTGAGACCCAAGGGGGACAGAGTTGTAGTGCACCCTGCCCTCAGTTCAGGGACAAGGGCCGAATAGCAAGCGTGGCCACCTCCAGGCTGCTGAGAGGGGCTCGGTGAAGCCACTGTGTACACAGCCCACACCTCCCCCACTTTTGCACGGCCCTGATTGCTGAGTTACTACCACAGCCTGTTGCGAGATTATAAACGGATATTTGCACGGAGCTATCTATATATACATTTTTGCCACTTGGCACTATGTAGGTATTTTTAATTAGCTTTTGATAAGGCATTTATAGTTTTTAATTAAAGGGGGAAGAAGAGAAAAAAAATCCCTCTTGCCATCAGACAGAGCATGCGTGTGAATGTAAATACGAGCAGGGAGGTGGGAAGGTTTCCATGAGGGGCTCCGAGGGGACTACCCACCCCGCGCAGGCCGTGGCTCTTCTGTGCGAGCATTTGGTGTGGAGGTGGTGTGGCTGTTGTGGCCAGATACCCCAGTGGCAGTTTAACTTTTTTGTGTGTGGGACCGGGGTGTGAGTTCACAACCTTGCACTTGCCAGGCAGGCATTTGTGCCACAGAGCTATCTCCCTGCGCCCCACCCCCCACCCCCCCAGCAGCAGTTTAAACATTTATGGCTCTACAGTTCTGGAGGGAGAAGCCTGATTCAAGGTGTCTCAGGCCATGCCCCTTCTGAGGTCCTACAAAAGCATCCATGCAAGGCTCTCCCAGCCTCAGGTGTGAGGCAGGGGGTGCCTGGATGGTTTTGGGTTCATCCTCTCCGCGGGGGGAGGTGACCTGAACAGTGAGCAGGGAGGTGGGGAATTGGCTGCCTGTGCTGAGTCCTAGTGTGGGGGTTTGTACCTGTGGTTCTGCCCCTCCCCTGTGAAATGGGGATGCAGATAGTGCCTCCTTGTGGCATGGCTGTGAAGGTTTAATGTGCTCCTTCCCACAATGCCCCACACCAGAGCTGGGTCCCCTGGTCACTGACATCATCCATACGGTGGTTGATTATTACTACCCTCTCCGGCTCCCCAACTTTCAGCCTGTGTTCTTCCTCCTGCACCTGGGTGGATCTGGACCTCTAAAGCAGACGTCCCTACAGCGGGAGGAGGGGTGCCCGCTTGCTGATGGTGCCTTTGCCAGACCTTCCACTCCCGTCCCTGGCTGTGTGACTGGTGCCAGTCAGATGCAGTTGGGTGGGCTGTCAGGCAGGGGCAGGATGTGTGGCTGGAGACGCTGACTGCCCACTGCGGGAAGGAGGCTAAGGATGGAGGGTGGGTAGAGCTGCCCACCCTGAGCTCACAGCCATCGCCTTAGAATATCATTCTGTGGCTTCCAAGAAATTTAGAGGACAAAGTTCTGTCCCTTTGTCATGCTGATGGTAAACGGGACATGTCCATATCTGAACGTGTGGCCCACTGGTGACTCCTGCCCTGTGTTTTTTCTGACAGACCCATCTGGGTGCTGTAAACGCTGTCACCATTTCTTATCCTGTTGCTTCTATCCCGACTCCCATTACCTGAAGGTGTGTGGCCAGCAGGCATGTGACCCTCAGGGGTCTCGCCTCCTAGCTCTTACCTGAGGTGGCCACTACTACGCCCTGTCCAGGGTGGATGGTGGCCACGGAGTAGATATCCCCGTGTTGGGGGTGGTGTCCCATGTCCCTCGGTGCTTGCAGGGTGATGGCCTCCATTTTAGCCGTAGCTGCTAGAGCACCAACCTCGGCCACAGCTGCGCTCACCTCCGGCCACTAGGGGGAGCTCAAGGCTTTGCGCTGCCTTGGCTCTGGCGTCCTTGTGGGGTCTGCATCCCCTGGAGCCTGACATCTCCTGGACACCCCTTCCTGCTTGACACCAGTCCCAGCCACAAAGTCCTTCCTAAACTAGAGCAACAGTGGAACCAGTCTGAGGCCTCAGTCAGTCTGGAGAGGACCTGCATCCTGTGTGCTTGTGTTTGGAGTTCCTGTACCCCAACTTCATTTAACATGGGGTTGGAGTGTTACCCAGCTTGTGGCTAGGAGGATGGAGAGAGGGTGTGGCCTGGGCAGTGGGGGTGGGGCGTTTGTCTTAGCTCCTCCCTCTCCACGGGAATACCCAGCTCCGCGCACCTGCTTGAGGACAGGGATGTAGTTATGAGGTGACCCAAAGGTCTCTAGGTGTGGACGGAGCCCTTGCTCTCAGAGCTACCTGCTCCCATGCCTGGGGTGGTGGCATCTTTGGAGAGCGGAAGTGCCCAGTATGTCCCCAGGAACCGGCATAGGGCCCGATGTGGAGTAGGTGCTTCTGAGTATGTGTGGGATCAATGAGAGAGAGAGAGAGAGAGAGAGAGAGAGTGAGTAGAGAGACTGGGAGGCCAGAGGGACTCGGTCTGTCAGAGACAGGGTGGCATATATGGAGGGAGCAAGAGGCAGAGGGAACGGCTACCAATGGCTGGGTAGAGGCGGAGGCTACCTGGGGGTGAGAGGACTCCACAGCTGGCCTTGGTTCTGAGGACTTAAGGAGCCAAAGCCCCTGAGCTGCTCACAACCCCTGCCTCTGACCTGTGTCCTCCCTGTCGCTCCAGGAGGAGTCCCGTGGGACCTGGAGAGCCCACCCATGTGCCTGACTGTGGGGCCAGGGCCCATTCGCACCCTGCTGAGCCTGGAGGACGCTGTGTGGGCAAGCTGTGGGCCAAGGGTCACTGTCCTGGACACCACCACCTTGCAGACTCAGGTACTGGTCTCATCCTGTGCCAAAAGCCAGCTCCCTGGCTCTGCTGGCCCTGTGCCTGTGGGCAATGCACAGCTGTGCCCGCTTCGCTTCGCCCCGCCCCATGCACACTCTGGGTAGCTGATGTGGGACTGGCATATGACTCCCGAGTGATATTTTGGTGACATTTGCCTTGTTTGGATTGCCCATTTGAGGTGAGCTGCCAGCAGGCTTGGGGCATGGGCTCTCAGAGGCGCTTCCCTTTGAGGGGCTGGGAAGCTGGAAATCAGATATTCAGGAGTCACGGGGGAGCAGCAGGATTGTGGGGTGACTGTCAGGTCGCAGGGGTCAGGCTGGGTCCCAGAGGACAGCCTCACTCGACAGGCAGGGAGATCGAGGCATGGGGTGCCATGGAGGAGCTCTGGGGGTCATGTCTCAGGGCTGTGGTCTGCCACTATCTCTGGTGTGGAGCCTGCGTTGCAGTGCAGAGGGTACAGAGATCCACCCCCCCCCCCACTGGAAGCACCCAGCCCTGGCTCCAGTCCTGCACGTGCCAGCCAGGGCCTTGGTGTGGAGCCATGGGAGGAGGATTCGGTGTCTCTTCCTCCGTTCTTGGGCTCTCCGTGCTAGTCAGGGCTGCGGTGTGTGTGTGGGAGACCAGCTGAGCATCCTCCCAAGCTGGTGACCTGCAGAGCTGGGGTGTCATCCCCGCAGGGCTGAGGCCTGGGACAGTCCTTGATGTGCGCCATGTGGGAAAGCTGGTGCTTTAGTCTGATCCCAAAGGCAGAGGAGATCCGACATCCCAGCTCACAGGCAGATGGGAGAGGAGGCAGATCCTCCCCTCTCAGCCTTTTTGTGCTGGTCAGGCCTTCACTAGGTTGGGTGAAACCCACCCACGCCGCAGGGGGAGGGGATCTTCATCCTTAGCTCTGGGGGTCAGATGATGCTCTCATCCTAGAATCATGTTTGAATAAATATCTGGGCACCTGGTGGCCCAGGCAGTGATGAAATCAATCCTCCTGCAGAATGAGAATCTTAGGGCCAGCCAGTGCCAGCAAGGTGGGGGGACACCCAGGTGGTGGCTTTTCCTGGTGCTGCAGGGGCAGTGGAGGGATGACAGCTAGTTGCTTACTCACCCAAGAGCTGAGCTTGGAGCTGTGATTGACTTTGGTGGGGAAGAAGTCTGGGGCACTGGTGGATCCTGGTCTGGGTCTGTCTCTTTCGGGACTCCCTGAGCACCCCACCCCGTGCCTGGGGCATGATGCTGAGGACCTCGGATGTCTCTGGTGTTGGGGCTGCTGGCCCGGTGGGAGGCTCTGAGGAAGGTCCAGGAAGAACAGCTGGGAACCACTGCCCTCATGCCTGACTTCTTGGTCCTCTTTCTCCTGGGAGTGGTAGGGGTATCCCTGAGCAGCTGTAGCCCTGACTCCCTTCCCAGGCCCCATTTTACTCTGAGGGTTGCACCCCACACCCACCCCATCGTGACCCCTGAGAGCCTGTCATGTGCCAGCCTCCCCAAAGTAGGGTGAGCAAGTAGTGCTGGTTTTCTTAGGGCTTTAGGGTCCCCACCTTATCAGGTCTCGAGCCACATGGCAGGAAGGAGGATGACACAGGATCTCTGACCGCCTAACCTGGCCCCCTCCACCTCTGCCTGGGTGCCCAGCACTGGTCTCACCTCAGGGCCAGTGCCCTGTGTGTGTTCTCCTGCTGACCCCAGCGCCAGGTATGACTCAGTCCGGAAATAGAGTCATGGTGCACAGGAAGAAGCTGGCAGCAGAGAGAGGGTGGCAAGCGCAGGCCTCAGAGTGCCCTGTGACCACCAGGGCACATCTCAGTGTGGCCAGGAGGGGAGCTGGGCATGGTGGGGGCCACTGGGGTTACCTGGGGGCAGAGTGGAAGAGAGAGGCAATTTCGAGGAAGAGGCCCAGAAGAGGCTGTAGACCCAGGTCTCAGGTGGAGCAGTGAGTGGGCTGTGGATTGCAGGCCAGAGCTGTGCGGCCCTGTCCCAAGGGGAGGAGTCATGACATGGTCCAGGGTGGCAGCCCCTACTTCCTGTCCAGGCCTTGGCTACCTCTGCCCACTCCTCCCTGGAGAGGGTGCATTTCGCTGTGTAACCTTGTGCAAGGAGTGTGCCTTCCTGAGCCTCAGTCCTTTCATCTGGAAAGTGGGTCTAGCACAGCACTCTGGAGGGATACAGAGGCTGAGGGAAGTCTACATCAAAAGCCTCTCATCACATGCAGTGCCTACAGCCTGCAGAGAGAGGAATAAGACAGTAATGTTCTTTTTGTTCTTAAATTCCTCCTCAATTCCTTTTTTTTTTTTTTTTTTGTTTGAAGACAGGATCTCTCTATGCAGTTCAGACTCATAGTGATCCTCCTGTCTCAGCCTCCCCAGTGCTGAGAATTACAGGCATGCATCACCATGCCTAGTTGTGGGGCTGGTACTACATGCGGTACCGGGGATCGAACTCTGGACCTTGCACTTGCCAGGCAGGCGCTTGTGCCACTGAGCTATCTCCCCAGCCCAGGAGAGATGTTCTTATCCTTGCAGTTTTTCTTCTCATTTACATTGGTGCTGCTGTGGATGTGGCTGATTTGGAAAATCAAGCTGCAGCCTGGGGTTTTGTTGGTTTAGGTTCTGGACAGGCTGCTCTGAGGACATGGGATCACTGTGATATCTCGCTGCCAGGGCAGGTGGGATAGAGGCGGAGTGGCCAGGGAGACACAGTCAGGGTGTGAGCCCAGAGGCAGCGTGTGCCAGACCACAGCCAGGAGACCAGGAAAGCCCGTGTGCACAGCGTGGTGTGACAGCTTGCCCACCCTGAGCCTACACAATCACCGGCGCGGTAACAAGGCGATCACCATGTATATTTAATAGAGCCGCGCTCCTGCAGCTCGGAATCCATAGAAGCCGCCCCACCTCCCTGCAGGGCTCTTCCAAGGCTCTCTCTGGCTGCTGCTAATAACTGCTCAACCTGTTCCTGGGCTGGCCGGCTCCACTGTGGCTTCCGTGTCCCCAGCAGAGTCAGCCGGGCTTGCACAGCAGGGTGGTGTGGCCCGCATGGTCTCCTGTTGTGCTCTTGTGGGTGCAGGGCCTGTGATGATGTCGCCAGACCATGCCTGGCCTCCGGGAAGGGCACCTGGCACAGCAGCCTGGCTGGAGACAGCCCTGGGGGCATGCAGGGGGGTTCGTGGATCTTTGGTGCATCAGGCCTGCAGGCCCAAAGCGCGTACTGGCTGGGATGTGGCTCTTGGGGCCCAGCTCCAGTGTCAAGAGGTTCCGTTTCAGCTAGAAATTCTTTTAACTCTAGGACATGTGCCCGACTCCTCCACACATATTGGGTGCTTGGTTATGCTAAGTGGGGATGCACTGAAGCTCTTCACTCAAGCCGCCCTGGGAGATGGGCGCTGTTATTTCTACTTTGCCAATAAGGAGAAACAGATGCGGAGAGGCTAAGCAGCTTCTCTGGGTCATACAGCGGGAGAAGGCACAGTCGGGGTGTGAGCACAGGCTTCCTGAGCCCAACCCCCTGCCAGCTGCCCTGGCAGGAAGCAGGCTCGGGTTCCCTCGGGCTACGCCAGCCTGTTTTCTGTCCCCATCAGATGTCCCCATGGGAACTCCCATTGTTTTATGAGCTGGCTCCTTTCCCCAGCATGTCCTCCAGGCCCAGGGCAGCACCTTGTTTGTCTTTGTTCCCCCAACGTGTGGCTTATTGAGGGCAGCAGTGGGTGAGTTGTGGGTGTAGGTGGATGGGTTCACTGGTTTCCAGGGTCTCTGATTTCCAGATCTTGGGGGTCAGGCGCTGGAGGGACGGACATGAGTGCGGTGTGACGTCAGTGCTGCAGGAGCTCAGAGCCCAGGGTGGAGAGAGATGTGGTGTGATGAGACCCAAGGAGAGGCTGGGCCCAGTCCAGCAGGAACCCGGGGAGGAGGGATGGGCGCCAGCCGCAGCTGGAGGAGGACAGGAGTCGGGAGCACCACCCGGATCCCCAGGCTTGGCTGGGCAGGAGAGGTGCAGTGTGACAGGCAGGGAGAAGGGAAGCAGGGATCAGGGCGGACGGCAGTGCCATGAGCCGGGGCGGTCCAGCCATGTGCGAGACCGAGTGGCCCCTGAGCTGGGGAACCGTGCCCCAGGCCTCCTTGGTCCTGTGCTTGACCCGTGCCCAGAGGGTCCCCACTGGCTGCCCTGACCTTGCTTGTCCTGTCCCCTATACAGCCAGCACCCGTGGTCCGTCTCTGAGGCTCTACACTCGCCCACTGGCCGCTTTTTCAGCTCCTTGATCCCAGCGGAGGCAGAAGCGAGGCCTGTTAAATAATAATGTCGCTCACCAGGGCCTGTGTCAACACCACATCCTCTGTGTTCATTATCTAGATCGCCACCTTCAAAGTCTAATCCAGTTGTCTGGAGTTCATTTCAAGCGGTCGCCGGAGGGGGAAGTCGGCTGTGGGATGATTGTTGCATCTTAATTATAAAAAAAAAAAACTTATTGGGGACAGGTTGACAGGAGGCCCGCAGCAGGCAGGGTGTGCTCTGCCAACCTGGGGTGGTTGGGGCGCTGGTCGAGGATGCTGCCCACGTGATCAGCCTGGGGTTGCTACAGGAAACCCCCACCTTGCAGGACAGGCAGGGGCGGGGGGTGTCATGCAGTTGTGCTTGCGGTGCCGTGGAGAGATGGCGGGGCCTGTGTGCGGGCAGGAAGCAAGTCCACAGATGGGTCGCTTTCTCCCAGTCCGCAGCCCCGCTGGCTCTCAGTGGCCTTGGAGGGTGCTATGCTCCCACCTAACGGACTCTAGCTCTTTGCTCCTTGGCCCCAGGGCTCACGTGGCTCTGTCACTCAGGTCTTGGCTTAGCTGCCGCCTCCCTGGCCCAGCCACTCAACTTGTCACCCGTCCTTATGGCCACATGAGCAATTGTCCCTTTCTGAAAATGTTCTCGATCTCATAGGGTGATCATTCTGGGAAAAATATGGGTTGGGGAAGGCTCAGGGCTCCAGGCCCAGCTGGAGAAGTGTCTTGGTAAGAATTGTGCCAGGCAGGACTGCAAGATGTAGGGTACAGGGGCTACCCTTGGAGAAGGCAGGGAGGGATGGGTGCAGGGTTGTGAGGGGGTCTGGTTGCCAGGATGGATGTCCCTGGGTAGACGGGCGGGCACACATGCGATCCCCACACAATCTGGCTTTTCCCAGGTGTGTAGCTAGGTGGGACACATATGGTGGGACTGTGGTACTGGCCTGTGGTGCCACCCCCACCACAACCCCTTCTCTGGGGTCCCATCAGACATCTCAGGAGAAGCCTTTAGGCCACCTCGGCTCCTCTACACACACCATTCTGTGTCCTGTGATGCGGTGTTGATTGGGACCTACCATGGGATGAAGCCAGCTGGGTTGTGGGAAGCAGGTCCAGGGCTGGATGAGTTGTGCATTTGGGGTTCAGGCAGAAGACAGCCTGGAGGGGAACAGCTGACTGGTATCTCTCCTGGAGCAGTAGATGGGAGCCTGATTTTAACCAGCATCTGAGTCTGGAGGGGCTTCCTAAAGTGGGTGCCATAGGCTACGGGGCGCTGGCCAGTGCTCGTGCACGCCCACTCCCACCCCACCCCCCCATTCCCCGAACTGCTCTGGCTCTGGTAGGGCACCAGTGCTTTTTGTTACTGAGCATAGCAGACAGGAAACTTTCCTGGGTTCCTGGGGCCTCCTGTCCCCTCAAGTTCTTCCGGCCCGCTTCCTGGTGCTCCTGCTGTCCCCTCCCTTAATTTTCACGTTTAGTGCCTGGACTTAGTTTGCATGTATTAGCTGTTGTAAATCTATCACAACAGTGTGAGGCGGCATGAATAATGCATCGCCGGGCTGTATTAGTTTTCTGTCTCTCATCTTATTTATGACACAAAACGGGTGGGAATTTGCAAAAGTGAAATCCAGGCGCAAGGCTTCTTGGGTAATGACATGCAAATTGGCGTGAGGGGAAAACATTCAGCCGCGTTGCGGTGGCGCCAGGAGCTCCACGTGGAACTGCATGGTGTTTGTCCCCTCTGAGTCTGAGGGCTTACAGGTCTTGTCATTCCATGGAGTCAGCTGAAGTTTAGCAGTTTTCCTCCTAATTTTTTAAAAAAAATCCCTGTTGTTGTCATTATGTTATTTTTAGACATTAAAAGTTGACGAGAATGTGAGCAATTGGTTTGTTAAAGATTGTAGAGACTTCTCAGGAGTCTGTGACAGGATCGAGTTCAAAAGGGGGCTGAAAGCCAGCGAGATAGCTCAGCAGATTAAGTGCCTGCTTAGGCAAGGGCAGGGACTGGATTTTTTTTTAATTTTTATTTTTATTACTTTTAATAAGAAATAACATTGAGACAGTTTCAAAACACATTAGTAGTAGGGGCTGGGGAGATAGCTCCGAGGCACAAGTGCCTGCTGGGCAAGTGCAAGGTCGTGAGTTCGAACCCTGGTCCCACAAAAAAAAAAAAAAAAAAAAAACACATTAGTAGGACAGCCACAATAATTGATACAATGCATATTGTTGTCTTCATAGTAGTTGTTCCGAGTACAAGATGCAGACGTGATAACTCTTCTAAACACGGTACAAATATTTCTTCTCATTGAACTAAGAGAAGGTAGTTGTATGCATGGAGCAATATTCCATAGTAGTAGCGGGTTATCAGCAGAACTGACAATATGGGAAGCTGCTGACTTGAGCCTTTTACAGCCCAATATACTAATCAGTCTTTACTTTTTATGCCTCACGGTTAAAATTTTCTGCCGGGTGGTTAAATCCAAGTTAAAGCAAGACCTATATAACAAAACATGTAACTTTTGTATTTGACAAGGTCAGTCAAATCCCCTCAGGATTTACCCTGAAACCATGTACAGCGTTTTGTAGAACTGTTGTCAGTGTCAGCCATCTAGATGAGTCATGGCCACTGCTTGACCAGTTTGCTCTCTGTGAAAGCCTGAGAGAATGTTTTCTCTCTAGGTGATTCTCCCTAGGCACACTATACATCATCAATCCCCTTCCTCTGTGGCCCCCTAATCTCCTTGAACAGAAAATTTGGGACACCGCTAAGTTATAGAATGTTACAGAACAGGTTCTCTCATGTCCTGAGTCCTCATTGACCTTGAAAGGGGACTGGGGTTTGATTCCCGCCCTTCGGTGCACCAAGCCGGCCACTAAAACCAGGCATGGTGGCTCATGCCTGTAATCTCAGCTCTGGGGAGGCTGAAAACAGGAGAATCATGAGACCCTGTACCAAATACATTTTTGAAAAGAGGGTGGGCTGAATGTGTGTGATGGCACATGCTGGTGATCCCAGCACTCTGGGAGGCTGAGGCAGGAAGGCTACCAGCTCCAGACCAACCTAGACAACTAAGTGACTTAGCAAAATAATAAGGGCAGTGGATATAGCTCAGTGCTAAGGCCCTGAGTTCAGTTCCTGATACCAGGTGTGTTTTCTAGCAGTGGGAAAGCCTGAGGTTAGAGATTCAGAAGACCTGTCTCTCAGGAAACTGGTGGGTGGTGGGAGTCGAGGATGGGCTTGGGGGTCCTGTGGCCCCTTCCCTGGAAAGCATCCAGAGAGCCAGGACTGAGAGCAGAGACAGCCCTCGTCCTGTTCCCTCCCTGCGGTATAAGCACAGGCACTGAGCGGCTTCTATCTCCTTTGCTTTCTCTCTCTCCACCATCCCTCTTCCCACGCCAGCTCTTCTCCCAGCTGCCTCTGCGCCTCTGGGGGCTCCTGCCTTCTGGGTCCTGCAAGTTCAAGGGCCCCCATGTGGAGCTCAGAGGCAGACAGAGCTACGAGCACCAGCACCTGGGGACATTCTCTAGGTGTCCTGCTCTGCAGGGAGGGCCTTCCAGGGCCTCTACCCTGCTCACAACCTCCAGGGTGCCTGTGGCCCAAATCAAGGCCACCCCAGCCTGCGATCACTCCCTGTTCCACCAGGTCCCTGGATTCCGCAGTCGCCTTCCAAGCACCTCAAGCCTGCTACCACCCTGCTGGAAGCTCTCAGTGGTGGCAGAATCCTCCTGGTCATTCCAGCTCCCTGCACCTTTGCTAGGGGCCTTGACTGCCTCTGCAAGCCTGCTGCTTCTCTTCTGGCTCCCTTGGTCCCAGCTCCTCCTCCACTGGGCACCACAACGCATCTTACACAGGAGTCTCATCATCTCTCCCTCCGCGTGGTGTCACCAGGGCCTGGCAGGTGTGGAGGACAAGAAAGAGGGCAGGCAAGACTGAAGGAGGGCGGGGAAAGGCCAGGTCTGCCCTTGACAGTGACCAGGAAGTCACTTCCTGGTGGCTGACACGCCGATTTTTGCTAAATTCCTACCGTGTATGTGGTTCATTTTAGGGCTGGGCTTATTTAGCTTTGGTAGCTTCCGGTCTAGATGTTACACGCATCCAGAGAGAGGCGTGGTCCCTCCCTCGCTCTCACATGTAGGCATGTTCTTTCCTCTTGTCTCAATCTCTGTCTCTGTCTCTTGGAGCATGCGCCCCTCTCCCGCTCCTGGGTCGGACTGGCCGCGTCCTCTCTCTCTTGGCCGCTTTCCGTCTTCTTCTGTTCCTGTGTGACTTCGCGCTGGTCTTGCCTTGGCAACCACCCACCCTGCACCCCTGTTCCTCCTTGCTGCCTCTGCCTGGCTGGCTCAGGGGTGGGCAGGGTCCCTTAGCAGCTGCACCTGCGCGTCTCGTGGGTGGGCAGAGACCTCGGTCACCACCCTTGAGCTCACGCCAGCCGAGGTCACAGCTGCCAGAGCTGCTCTGAGCTCTTTGCAGGTAGCAGGGTCTTTAATGCCCCATTTTAAAGCTGAAGAAACCAAGACAGGGAGAGGCACAGTTGGAACTTAAACCTGGTCTCCAGACTGTGACTTTACTAACCCTCTCGGGCAGTAAGCAGGTAAGGAAGCCACCGTAGGTCACATCGGTGTCACCCAGCAGGCGAACCTGAAGGCCCTGGCTCTGCTGAGCACACCCCTGGGCCCCTGTGTCCTCATCCTTTCTCTTGGGGTTCACAGGGACTGAGATGGATATGAGATGTACAGCCAGGGTACACCAGATTCCTGTCCTGTCTTCTTGTGTGACCCTTGCCAGGTCCTTTCGGTGCTGGGTTGGGGACAGGCTCTGGGAGACTCTCACCAGCTCAGCCCAGCACTTACTACAGGCAAGGCTCACAGAACAGAGGCCTGGTGGCCCCAGGTGGCCGCTGGCCCAGCCCTCCCTCCTGAAGTGTCGATGCCAGAGAGGAAACGCTAGGCTAGTTCTTGTAATTGAAGAAAACAAAGGAAATTAAATAGGACCAACAGGGAGCATAGCAATAGTCCGTACTGTGAGATGCTATTCCGTCCTCACTCCCTTCCAAGGAGCTTATGCCCTGGTGGGTTTCAGTTTGGTTCTGGCTTTCAAGGTAAACCATCAACACAGCCAGCACAGCAGGGCCTTCTCTTCATTGATGCCTTCTGTATACTTTGGGCCAGACTGTGGTTGAGATGAGCCAAGAGGGCCCGCCACAGTGTCTGTTGCTGACGTGTTCTTTTTTTTTGTTTGTTTTTTTGAGACAGGGTCTCGCTATGTAGTTCAGGCTGGCCTTGAGCTCACTTTTGTAGCACAAGCTGGTCTTGAATTAGCAATCCTCCTGCTTCAGCCTCCCAAGTGCTGGGATTACAGGTATGCTCCACCATGCCCGGCCCTCCGCCTTGTTCTTCTTGTGTTCTTCATGTTACCCCTGCAGGGTGGGGAGGACAAAGGTGCTTCACAGAGTCTTGAGATGGAAGCAAAAGTCACTGAATCCCTTTTTCTGTAAAGCACACCTAGGACACCAAATTTTGCACAAAGTAGACTTAAAGGAGAGATGGGGCCTGGGCGTCCGTCCTGGTGCTGGTGAGGTGTGTGTCCGGTCTTCCCTTCTGGCACCTGCAGTGGCTCCAAGATAGGAGAGTCTGGCATCTGTGGGGTTACCTGTTAGACGGAAGTGATGCATACACTGAGCCCCAGGCTGGCTGGCAAGAGATTGGGGCAGGCGCCACATCAGAAGACTTCCTGAGGAGGGGACACCTGCTTTTGGCTTGGGAGTCTTTGGCCTTGACCAGGTCTGAAAGAGCAGGAGTGATGAGGTGTCCATCCGTGGCTGAGAGGTAGCTTGGGCGTTGGTATCCCAGGAAGGCAACCAGCCACCCTGGTTTGCCCTTCTGCCATCTGTGGTGCCCTAGCCTGGACAGGTCTGGATGTGGTCACCCCAGATTGCTAGACAGGGACAGACGTTTTTTTCTCTCAATGCTTCAGTGTCATCCTCTTTGGAAGAGGATGGGGTGGCCGTGGCCACATTACAGGGCACTGCAGGGGTCAGAGAAGCCCGTGTTGGTGACGCATAGGCCAGTGATCAGCAGGTGACCTCAGGGCCTGTGACCAGGTCTCTAAAGCCAGCTCATGGGAGGCAGGAGACACTTTACACTAGCCTTAACCAAGTATAGGGTTTTGAGTTTCCTGCAAGCCCTTAGGACAGTGGTTCTCAACCTTTCTAATGCCGTGACCCTGCAATACAGTTCCTCATGTTGCGGTGACCCCAAACCAAAAAATAATTTTGGTGGCTATTTCAAAACTGTCATTTTGCTACAGTTATGATTCGGAATGGCTTTAGGCGACCCCTGTGTTTTGGTTGTTCAACCCCCGCTGGGATCGCAACTCATAGGTTGAGAACTGTTAGGAGAAAGCAGGACCCTCAGCAGAGGCTCACACCCCACATACCCCCTGCCTGGGCCCTGGGCTCCTGCTCCCCTGTTGGGGCCGCTCCTTCTCCTTTCAGACTCCGGGTGAAGGTGCGGGGCTCTGTGCCCGCTGCCCAGCCACCTTTGGAGCAGCTCCTGGGTGGCTCCTCCCAGTGCCCCAGAGCCAGGGCCCTGTGCCATCCCCGGCTCCTTGGCGCCGTCAGTCGTCTCAGCGGTAATGACTTCGAGTGCCGAGCTGCTCGCCCTGGGAATTTATGGGAAGTGCACACAGAAGCGTCACCTGGAGGGACATAAATATTGCAGGATGGGAGGTTGGGCTGCGTCAGCATCTTGGAGCGGGACCACTCACCTGGAACCCTCAGCGTGGGCGTAGCTGAAAGATGCGGGAAGGGGCGCTGTGGGTGGGGGCCCCTCACTCCCTGCTATCCTGGGGTCCCACCTGACCTGCGAAGTCAGCCTGGCACATGTGCTGCTTGGGGGCTCCTCACAGCCCTCAAGGGCAACTTCCCATTCTGTCCCCGATGACAGATGAGATTTGAGACTGTCTTTTTTTTTTTTTTTTTTTTTTTAATACCTTTGCCTTTTGCCCCACAATTACATAAATCTTATCACACCTCCCCAGTCACTGCAATAGTGTATCACACCCAGACTACTGAGACATTCTGCCTGGATGCCCATTTCCCCAGCTGTCCCCAGAACACCTTTCCTGGCTGATCAGTCCCCACCTCGGCCAGGATCTCACACTGTTTGTGGTTCTGTCCCTTTAAGTCTCCTTTCGCCTGGCATAATCTCTCTCCCCCACCCCTTGCAATATTGACTTCTTCTGAGAAGCCCAAGCCAGTGTCGTATAAAAAAGATCTTGCACAACCTGGAATTGCCCCGTGTCTCTCCCCCACTGGCCTGGGTTGTGTGTTTCATGGCATCACAACCCGAGTCACCTGGGGAAGGTGCTGTGTTCCCTGTGCATCGCCTGCGTCACCTGCTAAGGTCACCTGCTGGTACTTTTGGACCTGTGTAGGTGTCCTGCCCCTCAGCAAGCCTCTGCCTGGGATTCTGCCACCACTCGCGACCCTTTGGTGGTGCTGCAAATGGACGATGCCCTCATTCTGCTGGCCTGTCTCATGTGCAGGGTCCCTAGTTGAGCTATCCCGTCTCTTTCACACCTGTCTCCCCTTTATATTCCCACAAAGCAAAGGCCGGTTCCCAGTGGCACCAGTGCGTCCTGGTCAGCCCAGATCAGATCAGAATCTCGGTGCTCCAGCCCCGTCAGGGGAAGTCCAGGGATCTGCTTACAGGTCTCCCTGTGCTGAAGCAAGGACCGGAGCCTGTGGTCACAGTGCGGTGGGTGTGACCGAGTTCTAGAACAGCTTGATATAGCGCCAGCTGGATGTCACTGCAAGCCCCTTATCTGTCCAGCTGGGCTGGTAGAGGACTCTAACAGGCTGATTATGGGGCTGGCAATGTGAGGTGCCTATCTGTGCCTGGATCTCAGGGGCCAGGAGTGCAGGAAGCCCTGGATTTTCCAGATTCTGAGTGATCCAGCAGGTGGCAGGTGAGTGAGTGGCCTTCTTCCAGGGTGAGGCGGGACGGGGCTTGCTGGAGGCCCAGGCAGCCTCTTCTCTGGAGCCTTCAAGACTGAAAAGTGGGACCATAGGTGGCAGGCAGGAACCGTGGGCTGGAGCTGGAGTGCCTGATTGGTAGGAGGGTGGGGTGTGCTAGGTGGCAGCCTCCCTCAGTCATGCAGTTTTAGCTCCTTCAGAGTACCCAGGGCAACCCTGCACGGTCCACTAAACAAGCCGCGTTGCTTGTCAGCACTGTGTTCGGTGTCATTGAGGACTGGGCCTCTCTGCCCCCTGCTGTCACCTGGAGCTGCTAGGTGCTGGGCTCCACCAGCGAGGCCCATTTCTTTGGCTTGTCCTGCAGACCCAGGAAGCACAGCTAGGACTCCCAGTCTTGCTCCTGGCTTTGAACTCCTCGTGTAAGCAGTGGTCCCGGGGGAGGGGGCTCAGCAGGCCCAGGCCCATGAGGGCAGGGGCTGGAATGCTCTGATGTCCCTCCCAATTGTCCCTGCTTCCCTACCAGCCTTGCCCCTGTGAACTGGCAGGTTGGCATAGGTCTCTGCAGAGCCCCTGGGCCTGTAGACAGAGTCCTTGGGCCCCTGGAGGAATGAGCCTGGGTTTCCACTTCCGACTTCTCTTTTAATTAGATCCTGACAGCAGCGCACAGGCGGGCTGGCTGCACACCCAGGTAGGGCTTTCTGCGGCGTCAAGTCTGGTTCTAATGCGCTGGGCTTTCTGTGAGGCAGGAGATGGTTCTGTTTGTCTGCAGAAGCTGGGTGTGCACATGCGCACACACACACACACACACACACACACACACACACACACGCCCCTCTGCTGGTATGTGTATGTGCATGTGTTGGCGCATTCATTCATGTGCAAGGGAGGGGACACAGCTCCTTGGAACATATGCAGGCAAACACACTGGGTGTCCCCTGCATTACTGCTGTCCCACCTGCCGTCCCACTGAACGCTGAGTGCAGACACTGAGGGCACGCGCTTGGCTGCCTCCCCAGCAAGGCCTCAAGGAGCCTTCCTGTCCCCTCTTGGACCCTGCAACAGGCTGCCGGGGGATACAGCAGGAAGTGCCACACAAACCACCAGTGGCTTCCTTGACGGAGCCACAATCTCAGGGGGACGATGGTCCCTGCCTCTGAACTTGCGCTGCCTGGTGGCTTCTCCTCTGTGCAGGGCACCTGTCTGAGTAGCCTAAGGTGCAGGAGAGGAAGGTGACCCTCTGCTTGTTCCCAGACCAGGAGCTCAGTCTCTTGCTACCAAGTTGTCGTACCATACTTCTTCGTAAATAGGCCCAGTAACCACCTCTGCTCCCTGCAGCACATACATAGACTCTACACTGTTACCACAGACTGAGGGCAGCCTGGGGACGTGGGCTCTGTCCAGCTCACCCACCTCAGTCTTACTGCTGTGATCCCCCCCAGTCTCATCTCCACCTCAGGACCTTTGCACTTGCTGTATCCTCTGCCTGCAAAGCTCACCCCCTTCTTTCAGGTATCCCAGAGCTTTGCCCTTTATATCAGAAAGACCTTCCCTAACCGCCTGATGTGAGTGGCCTTCAGTGTTTTTCTATCCGGTGGGGCCGGCGTGGTAGGCAGGGCCAGGAACCGAACCCTGGCCCCTGCGCTTCCCTAAGCAAGGGCTTAGTCCACTGAGCTATACTGCTGGGCCCTAGGAATTCTTATTTGTTTTAATTGTCTTCTGCAAGGAACATTTGGGTCCCAAGGTTTTTGTTTGTTGGTTTATTTGTTTTGCTTTTTTGTGCCCTGCTATATTTCTAGCACAGGCTTGTGCCAGCAGCACATAGTAGGTACTCAAGAATATCTGCTGAGGGCCAGCGAGATAGCTCAGCAGACTAAGTGTCTACTTAGGCAAGCACAGTGACCTGGTCCTGCAGGCCTGGCTGGCCCTGCCTTGGGCGTGCTGAGTCAGCCCCCAAGTCTGGATGTGGTGGTGCGCATCTGTAATCCGAGTGCTGGGGAGGATCGCTATGAGTCTGAGCTGCATAGTGAGACCCCGTACTAAATACATTAAAAAAAAATCTGTTGAAGGATTGAGACCCTTGGGTGCTGGGCCTGTGGCCAGCTGTCTCCATGCAAGCATCCTCAAGACAAAGTTCAGGTACAAACAGGGAAACCGAGGCTCAGGCCTGTAACACTACTGGGGACGAGGAAATGAGATTCAGTAGCAGGTTTGACTCCAGCATTTTCTGTCCAGCCTCTTCCTGCGGTTTCCAGCTTCTACCCAGCACATACTCTTCATAGAGTACATGGAAGGCCAGGAAACCAGCAAGCAGAGGATCCAGGAGGCCCCTGGAGTCGTCTACACCACCCCACCCCACCCTTCCTTCTCACCCGCACCTCCGGCGTCCATAGTTTCCTGTGGTCATCTCAAGGCATTTGTAAATGTGACTCGGGGTGCAAGAGGGTGGCCCCAGGGGCTGGGCATTTGGGTTGTGCTGGAGTCCTCTATGCACACGTCATGGCGGAGGGTTGGAGGGGAACCCAGATGTCCACCCGTGCAGTGGCCGTCCGCGTCCCCTGTGCCACCTGGACTCGTACCACCCAGGGTGCTGAAACCCAGGGGCTCCGTCTGGACCTTACAGTGCAGGGTGGGGGGCCGCAGAGCAGAGCCATGTGGTGCAGGTGTCCCTGTACTCAGCACAGCTGTCGATGCCATTCAGAAGGACATGGCTGGCCTAGGACTGGGTGGGGCCGGCTTCATGGGACAGGGACATCGGGGTGTCATCCTGGGGTGGCATCTTCAGACACTGAACACTGACAGGTGATGTGTGTTTTGGGCCGGGCATTGGGAGCGCAGAGGGGTGCTGAATGGATCCTGGGCTTCATTCAGGGGCCCAGCAGAGGGAGCTTGCAGGAGAGGGTGGCTTGGGGCAGAGCAGGGCCTCAAATGCTGTTAAGGACCCTGAATTTTCTCTTGCAGAAGATGGGAAACTTGGCCATTAGTATCTTAAAAAAAAAAAAAAAGGAGGGAATATTTGTTTTAAGGTCAAAATTATACTTATCAGGAAAAAAATAAAAGCAGCACAGAATGGTTATGTCCCCGAGGACTCTTTCCCTCCATGTCCTGGCCCAGCTTTCTAGGAGAGACTACCTGTTCTGTCTTCAGTCCACCAGCTGTTGCCCTGAGACCCTGTTTGCTCTGCTGCCTCTTGGTCTAGCTGCCTGGACTTCATGTATTGGGCCCCCTGGGACAGAGAAGGGTTTGGCTCCCACTTCTGGCCTCCCTGCCCACCTCTATCAGCAGGTGGCTTCTTTGCCTGACTGCTCCATTCTTCCCTGCTGTGAGCAGAGGCCAGGGAAGGGGTCTTGGTGTGTGTGTGGGCAGAGGGTGTCCACTTCTCCCTGCCCTTGGGGGGTTGCTGTGTCCCTAGCCCGGGCTGGTCATGGCAGTAGTGTTTACACCCTGGGAATTGGCCAACACAGTGGCCCACGTTTTTGGTCTCTTCCAGGCCTGACTCTGCTCAGGCTGGGCAAGTGTGGGTGGACGGCAGGGTTGGGGGAAGTTGCTGGGACCTGTCAGGGCCCATCCATCCCTCCTTCTGTCCCCAG
This sequence comes from Myocastor coypus, assembly GCA_004027025.1. Lineage (NCBI taxonomy): Eukaryota > Metazoa > Chordata > Mammalia > Rodentia > Myocastoridae > Myocastor > Myocastor coypus. The sequence goes on from PVJA010008108.1 coordinate 20,061, forward strand.
CAAAGCTTCGAGGCACACCAAGACGAAGCCGTAAGCGTGACACACATGGTGAAGGCGGGCAGTGGCGTGTGGATGGCCTTCTCTTCCGGCTCCTCCATCCGCCTCTTCCACACTGAGACCCTGGAGCACTTGCAGGAGATCAACATTGCCACCAGGACCACCTTCCTGCTACCAGGTGAGATGTGCAGTCCTGGGCACTGGGCAAGGGTGGCTGGCTGGGAGTCCTGGGTACCCAGGGTGAGTGGGAAGGCTGGAAGTGGTGGGGTTGAGCTGCACACCCATCTGCCCAGAGTTCCTCTTCCTGTCTCCATGTGTGTCCTGCCCTGTGGCCCAGCAGCCTGGTGGCTCTCAGGAGGTGACACCAGCCAGTAACCCAGGGGGTCTGTGGTGCTCCTCTGCTCAGGTTAACCCAAAGGCCAACTCTGCTTGGGTCCTAGCAGGGTGAGAGGAAGGGAGGAAAGGAGGCTGCCTGCAGCATCTCCCCTTAGAGGACTTTCTAGGGCAGTGGTTCTCAGCCTTCCTAATGCTGTGACCCTGCAATACAGTTCCTCATGTTGCAGTGACCCCAAACCAAAAAATAATTTTGGTGGCTACTTCAAAACTGTAATTTTGTTACAGTTATGATTCAGAATGGCTTTAGGTGACCCCTGTGTTTTGGTCGGTTGACCCCTGCCTAGAATCTAGGGAATGCACGCGCCCTCTTGGTTTGCAGGCCTTTGGGTTTGGAGGCCCAGGAGGCCAAGGCTTTGGGGTGGCCCCTTGCAGTTTGTAGGTGAGGAGCAGTGGCTGGGACCTACTTCACACAGCTGCCGCCCTGCCTGGGTCTTCATCTGCTGCTGACATGCAGGGGGTGGGTAGTGGGGGGAACCAGGAAGGCAGGCAGTGCCTCTGCCCCAGTCTGTCCAGCTGGCCTTAGTCAACCGCAGGTCCCAGATCTTGCTTTTCCTGTCTGTCAGCTGGGAAGGTATAAAACTCTGGTGCCAGGGAAAGGCCACACCCTGAGCAGGAGTAGAGTTTCCTGATTGTGAGGTTAGGCTGGTGGCAGGCACCTCAGCCAGCTTGGGACCTAGCTGTCACCCTGGTGGCTTCCTCCTGGCAACTCATGCTGTCCTTGGGTCTGAATTCGTTTCCCTGGAGTGGTCACGGCTGAGATCCCCAAGGTGTAATCACTATGTGGAGCCTGTGCACCTAGGGCCATTGTTTCACCAGAGCCCTTGAGCGACCATTGTCCCCATGGTACAGATATAGAAACTCAGTTTTGCCAGAGGAGGAACCTATGTCCTGCCACTGGCACCTGGACCCACCTCCGAGCCTCACTGTGCGTTCCAGTGAAGGGCACGGCTTCGGGGGCGGCCTGGGTCCTGCTCAGCCACACTCACATGTGGTCTTGGCAAGTCCCTTCCTCTGCTGAGCCCTGTCCCTCCTTGAGGCGGGGTGTGGCTGAAGGGCAGATGCCACCAGGGCTGGGGCGGTACCTGGTGAGATCTCAGTGGGATGGCTCTAGATGACACTCCCTCTCCACCATCCTGCCTGGGGTGGAGAGACTCAGAGATGTCTTGCATGGAGTCTTTTTTTGTGCTTTCAAGTACCAGGAATTGAACCCAGGGCCTTCACACCAGGCTTCTTCCTCAGCCCTTTTTTTAAATTTTGAGACAGTTTCTCACTAAATGGCTAAGTTGCGCAGGCTGAATTTTAACTTATGATCCTCCTGTCTCAGCCTCCCAGAGTGCTGGGATTACAGGCGTGAGCTACCACTTCTCGACAGGGCATCTTTTCTTCTTCCCCCTTCCTTTTTCCCCCCTTTAATTTCCTGGTATTTCATGGAGTTAGCAACCATTTTCATCCATTATCCAAGTTTCATCCATTTTAGCTATAATAAAAAAATCTCTATATCACAAAAATATTTCCACATTTCTACTAGTAGCTAAATTATTTCAAGATAATGGAACAGCAGAAAATGGAGAGTCTTATGGGCCTTTTTAAAGAATCTCCTCATGTGGGGGTGGAAAGACGTGAGAAAGAGTGCAGAGTACCCAGCAGGCCTTGGGGCCTGTGGTCGCAAGTATGATTGCTCTAAAGCCAGGTAGAAGGAGGCCCTGTAGGCTAAGGGATCAGGCTGCCTCCCGCCATGGACCTGCAGGAGGGCACCCACAGGCTCTTGTCACTGTTCTGTACACTCCCTGCGCAACCCTGGGCAGTCAGCCTGTCCCTGCTCCCAGGGCTCGGTTTCAACCCTTGTGCAGTCAAGGACTGAGATTTGAGTCAGAGGTCGACCAGGCTGAACCTGGCAGCCTAGAGCCTGTGTCAGAATTGCTCCTGGAGTCCCAGCTCCTCTGCTTTCTGGCAGTGACTAGAAGTCAGTGGACTGGACAGCCATCCTCACCCCCAATCCGGGAGGGCGGGTGGAGGCATTATTATTATTTTTATTATTATTATAACTGGCTCAGCCCTAACCTGGCAGCATAGAGCCTATGTCAGAATTGCTCCTGGAGTCCCAGCTCCTCTGCTTTCTGGCAGTGACTAGAAGTCAGTGGACTGGACAGCCATCCTCACCCCCAATCCAGGAGGGCGGGTGGAGGCATCATTATTATTTTTATTATTATTATAGCTGGCTCAGCCTGCCCTGGTGTCAGGGCTGGCACACCATGTAGTGTGAGGGATCGAACCGCGGTCCCTTCTGTTGCCTAAGTTTGCCTAAGCAGGTGCTTTAGACCTCCGAGCCATCTTGCTGGCCCAGTCTTTGGCCATGATGGTGACATTACTGTCATCAGCATCATCTCTTTTTTTTTTTTTTTTTTTTGACATGAGAGTCTCACCATACAGTTGAGACTTAGTGATCCTCCTGCCTCAGCCTCCCTTAGTTCTGGGGTTACAGGAAGGCGCTTAGACCCCCAAGCTATCTCCCCAGCCTGAGCAGCAGCATTTTTACACCCCCCCTGCCCTACCCCTTCACACTAGCCTGTCGCCACAGATCTCCCGCTGTGCTTTGGGGACTCCTTGCCCATCCTCCTGGGCCTCTACATCAGCTCTGGTGATGTCACTCAGGGAGGAGTGGCTCCTCCTTTGGGCTGAACCCTGGGGAGTCCTGGATGTCCAATGAGCTTCCTGGATTTGGAGGTCCCCAACACCCGTGCCCAGACCTGATCTTTCCCACTGAGCCATGCGGGAGGCCTGGGACCCTGCCAGGTCCACCCGGGTCTCCTTAGAGCTGCCAGGGGCTCCCTGACCCCCAAGCCAAGTGGGGGTGGTGGTGCAGAGGCGGTGGCTAGCGGGTGAAGGGCAGCTTCAGATCCTCCCACGTGGTGCCCCACAAAGGATCAACAAAGCCCAATCCTTGAATTCTTTATTAGAGATATTTTAAATAGGCTTTTAAGTATTTTTCTCCCTCCACACCACCAAAGGAAATAATTGCATAATTAGTAATAAATTTGTTCCTCTTCTAACTGGATTTTTTTAGGGCGTGTTAAAAATTTATCACATTCCCTTCCTTCGACCCTTGCTTTCACTCGAGTACCCAACTGGTATTAATGCATTTTTTAACCTAAACTCCCTCCTCCTTTTAACTAGACAGGTCATTAATAAAATGTTCTCTGAGAGCCTGAGCTTTTTAAAGTTGTATATCTCCAGATAGATGGCTTGGGTGAGCTGCGCACGGCTGCATTAAGTCTCTGTGATAAAATATTTATCCACCATTAGAATTTTTCCTTTCGGACTGTTTGTGAAATGCCCGGCTGTCTTCCTGCAGGCGGAGGGGGAGGGGCGGGCCCCGGAACGGGCGCTGAAGATGAAGTCACTGCGCCACTCCACTGTCTCTTTGGGTTCTCGCTCACCTCTCTCCCTTTCACCTGTGGGCTTTCAGTTGCCTGGCAGGGTTTGGAGGGGTACATGGGGTTCAGGGGGCATTGGGAGGAAACTGCTGGTGTCAAGGCCCCAGGCAGCGTGGAAAGGGCGGTGAGAACTTCCCGCCACCCTCTCAATCCTGGCCTTGTTTTTTGTGGGTTTCTGGCTCCGAGAGAACTCACCTTAGGACATCCTTTAAGTCATGAGCGCTATCCTGACAGTCTCCATGCGCTGGCTTGGTGCTGCGTGTTCAGCAGCGTGTGCACATACATATTATATATGTGTTTACATAAACCTTCAAATCATAAAACTGAGAAAGATGGATACGTAATGTTATTGACTCAGGAAAGAAAGCAAGTTCAAATTCATACAACTGATAAAGGACATCAACACCGATGTCTTTCCACTACTCCACATCCGTCTATCCATCCATCCATTCATCCATCTGTCTGTCTGTCCATCTGTCCATCCATCAGTCATCCATCTATGTATCTAATCCATCCCATCCATCCATCCACTCTTCTTTCTTCTTCTTTTTCCAGTACTGGGAATTGAACTCAGGACCCTGCGCTTGCCAGACAAGCACTTATTCTACTGAGCTATCTCCCCGACCCCATCTACTCTTCTAATCACAGATGCTTTCCGAGTTTTCATCGTGAGCCAAGGTCCTTGGCCAGGAGTTGCCAATGCCCTTTGCAGTTGCTCTGGGCTACAGCCTCCAGGAAGCTTAATATTGGGAGGACAGACAAAAAATAAGGAGCAAAATATCAGGCCTTGATGCCTGTGGAGAAGAGAGGGCAGGGAGTGAGGACAGGGAGCTGGATGGAGCAGGGCCCTGGTTCCTCCTGGCCACCACTGGCTAGGAGGGAGGCTGCCCATCCTCTGGTTCCCAGCCCTCCCTTCGGGGTTGGCAGGTGTGAGAAGCAGCCCCAACTCGCCTGGCCCCTGGCACTATATGTGAAAAGAGCCCCTCTGGGGAGCCGCACGTTCCTCGGGCTGTTCTCAGTGCGGTTTGCACTGGGAATGTGGCTTGTGGAGTTTGCAGCGTGGCCTCTCTGCCCGTGGCTGGCTCCTCCTGGCTGTCTGGTTTGGGTCGCAGCCACACATGCTGATGTCAGCTGCCCAGCTGCCAGCCCCACAGCTGGGTCCACTGCTGAGGACCAGTACATCCTGGCTGGCACTGACCTGGGTCCCTGTCCTTTCCCTCCTCCTGCTCCAGTGTGTCACCAGATCTGTCCTTCTGCTCACAACACATCTCAAACATGTTGCCTCTCATCAGCTCACTGCTGCCACCACATCACAGCTGCCATTATCTTCTGTGGCAGCTGCAGTAGCCCCTCACAGGTCACCTGTATCCAGAGCATGCTGCTAAAATCCTATATCTTTCCTCCCTTGCTAGGCTCTTCCAGTAGATTCTTGCTGGGGTCAGACTGAAGACTCATGCTGTTCCCCTGCCCCATCCACCCTCCCATCCCTCCTGCTGTGTTCCGGACCTTGTGCCCTCTGCCACAGGGCCTTTGCACATGCTGTCTTCCTGCACTGACAGGTCTTGGTGCTGCTGCCTCCTCCCTGTTGTGGGGCATCGGCTTCTTGCTGCCTCCCCATCCTCTGCCAAGCCTTTGCATTCCCTCTCTCCCTTTTCATTTCCCGTTTCTGCTCTCTAACACTGTGCCATCTGATACGGTAGCCATGATTAAGTGATGTGAAGAGCTCCCTCTCTGTGTCCCTTGCTGCATTTTTACTGCTCCATGGCTACAGGGCACCCACAGCTGCCAAATGGAACATTCCCATCATGGCAGAGAGTCCTAGAACAGGGAGTTTGTGTGGTCCCAGCTGTACCTCAGGCATTGGAGTGTGCCTGGGTGGTGAGTGGATGGATTGGTAACCTGGGCTGGACAGTGCTGTGTGTAGCCCAGGGAGGAGATGAGCCACCGCCTCCTTTGAGACTCTGATGCACTGGGGGATCACGTGTCCCTGTCCGCGTGGACCTGATGTCCTTTGCACTTTTGTCCCAGTGCGTGCCAGGCGGGGTTCTCTGTGAAACTCAGTGCCTACCTCTGGGCACTGGGAACCACACCACACCTGCAGCTACTAAGTCTGTTTCAAGGCTGATGCTGTTGGGTTGGAGCAGGCATGCGGGCTTTGGAATGACCCTTGGTACCAGGAAGTACAGTCTGCAGGCCTGGGACTTCCTAGGGTGCAGCCCCCCAGCCTGTGTGGTCAGCCTTCCAGCCTTCCAGGGATGCTGATGTGGGCCCAAGTTTGAGGTCCACTACCCAGGGGCTCGTACCACACACACCCTGGCCTTGTCAGTGTGACGCGTGGCATGGATTTGAATTTCCCTTGTCTCTAGGCCAGAAACACTTGTGTGTCACCAGCCTCCTGATCTGCCAGGGTCTGCTGTGGGTGGGCACTGACCAGGGTGTCATCGTCCTGCTGCCTGTGCCCCGGCTGGAAGGCATCCCCAAGATCACAGGTGAGCAGGACTGTGGGGCTGCGAGGGTGGTGGGCAGAGGTGACCTGTGTGGCTGAGTGTTTATGCTCCCTGCTGGGTGGCGAGGGGTCCAGTCTCTAGCTTCCTGTCATATGGGTGCTGCTTCCAGGGTCACAGCCCCATTGCCTCATACCTTCTTTCTGAGTCCCCGTTTTCCAATCTAGCAAATGGGCACAAGGGTGCATAGGCTGATCAGATGACCTGTGGACGAGTTCAGACACCTGAGGATGGCAGAGTCTCCTCTGGGACCCTTCTGTCTCTACCCCAGGCAGTTGCTCCCAGAGATAAAAATAACCAGGGGCCCCTAGGGTGGGCCTGACTCCTTGTGAGGTCCGAGTGCAAGAGTCCGTCTTAGATCTGAGGACAGCGTGCCTCGACCTGGGGCACTGGGACCCAGGACGACAAGGGTGAGATTAGGGAGGACTTCTGACATTTGGACACTGGAGCCCTGGGCTCCTGCCTGCCTCTGTCCTGAGAGAGTGACAGTGGGGTTTCCTCTGGCTACTGCCAGAGTGCGGGGGCGAGGAAGGGACAGAGTCCTCTGCCAGGGACACCCTTTTCTAGGTTCCCACAGGCCCTGTTGCCATGATTCTGCCTGCTGGGCCTGGGATAAAAGGACCAGCAGGACAGAGAGCTACCCTTGAAGAGCAGGGGTCTCATGGGGCAGGGTGGCTCAAGCTGCAGATAATGTAGTAGGGGGCCCTAGGGCCAGAGGGAGAACAGCTTCCTGCAGGGGGATCAGGAAGAACTCACTGCTGCCAGGCTGGAGGTGAGCCTTGAGAAGGAGCTGGACTGGGCAGAGGTGATGGCTGGGGCAAAGAAGGCCTGGGGCCAAGAGGAAGCTCTGGGCTGTGAGTCTCACACCAAGCTCCCCAGGGCTACAGCAGGTCACTGCCCTTCTGTTGGGGGCAGTTTTGGCACATAGAAAACCACCAGTCCCTGGGCCCCTGGATAGGGCCAACATAGGCAGTAATTATCCCTTCCAGCCTATGCACAGCCCAACCCTGGGGGAAGAGATTAGAGGTGCCCACCTAATTCTCAGGCCTTGGCCCATATCCCATAGGTAAAGGCATGGTATCCCTCAATGGCCACTGTGGGCCTGTGGCCTTCCTGGCTGTGGCCACCAGCATCCTGGCCCCAGACATCCTGCGCAGTGACCAGGAGGAAGCGGAAGGACCACGGGCCGAGGAGGACAAATTGGACGGGCAGGCCCAGGAGCCGGCGCCCGCGCCAGACAGCCACGTGGCCCGGGAGCTGACCCGCAAGAAGGGCATCCTGCTGCAGTACCGCCTGCGCTCCACAGCCCACCTCCCCGGCCCGCTGCTGTCCATGAGGGAGCCCACCCCCGCCGACAACTCTGCCCTGGAGCACAGCGAGGAGGATGGCTCCATCTACGAGATGGCCGATGACCCCGATGTCTGGGTGCGCAGCCGGCCCTGTACCCGTGATGCCCACCGCAAAGAGATCTGCTCTGTGGCCATCATCTCCGGTGGACAGGGCTACCGCAACTTCAGCAGCGGCCTGGGAGGCAGTGGGAGGCCGGCCCCCTGCGGGGAGACAGACAGCACGCTCCTCATCTGGCAGGTGCCCCTGATGCTATAGCCCCCTCCCCTGGAGGACGCAGCTGCGGCCGCACGGCAGCCACGCCCCCTGCAGCAGCAGACAGTCCCGCCCCCTGGCAGCCACGCCCCCTGCGGCCAAGCCAGACCCTGGTGCCAGCCCCACCAGGGAGTGGGGGAGAACAGGGCCCCAAGGACCTGCACAGGGCTGCGTGACAGGCCTGCGTTCTCCAGAAACTGCCCTGGCAGAGCTGAGGAAACCCTCCTCTTTTTGGAAAACAAAAATTCAGTGTTTTAGAGAAGGGTTTTAGGGTTTGGGGGAAAAGGACACATCTGGAAAAAAGGCCTTTTTAAAAGCAAAAACCACAAAACCTCACAACTGCCTGGCGAGCCTGGTACCATGCGTGTGAGCTATGTGGCCCTCCGGGAAGGGTGTGTACGAGTGAGTGAGCGCGTGGGCTGGTGTGTGAATATCTATAAATACGTATATATGGTATATATTATATGTGTATAAATACAGTCTGTACATATTGGAGCTGGGAGATGCTGGAATAAAAGGCAAGACATACATTGGTACTTGGACGAGGGTTTTTGTCCTTGAGCTGTGATTTGGGGTGATGCAGAGAAAAGCTGTGTGGGGACAGGACACTGGATACCAGAAGCAGCTCCTCTTACCAGCAGGAAGGCAGGAGGCCAGGCTCACTGTGGTGACCTGCTCGGGAAGTGGGTTCTGGAACTATGCTCCCCAACATGGTCTCCAGTAGACATGTGTGGCTCGTTAATTTCCCAGTTAATTAGAACTACATCAGATTTAAACTTTGATCCCTCTGTCACCTTAGCTGTACTTTAGGCACGGCTTGAAGGGCCACATGAGGTGAGCAGTGACAGATGGGCCACTTTCGTCATGGTGGAAAGCCCTGTCCTCCTTGAGATGGGCTCTTAACTGTTCGTGGTAGTGTTTGGGGCAAAGCTGGGGTCCCCAGCTGTAGAAGGGCGTGGAGCGGTGACCTGGGTGCCTAATGGTGCAGGCCAGGGAGGGAAGAGATACTGAAGGGCAGCTCAGCAGCTGGAGGCCCTATGTAGGATGTGGTCCAGGCTGCTAGTCGTTGCCATGGTAACAGGATGGGGCAAAGAGGAGGCTGCCCTGAGGATGCTGCAGGAGCAGCCCAGGCTGCGGAGGGAGATGGGTGGGCGGGGCTGCTTCCTGCTTCCAGCTCAGTCCTAGCTAAGAGTTCTAGAGCTGCTCAGAACTCAGTGGAGCCTACCTTCCACTCCCAAACTGATGTACCGCAGCTCAGACAGGACCTATCGCCCCTAGGCCTCAGTTTCTCACTTTGTATTATAGGAAGAACCCTCCCGGGCCCTGCCCCACTTCTCACGGAGAGGAGATTCCTTTCCAAGTACAGTGGCGTCCCGTGCCTCTTCCCATTCACAATGCTCAAGTTGATCTCGAATCCCCTGTCTCCATGTCCCCATGGGCCAAATGCTGGCCTGGACTCTTCTTGGGGCAGTGACTGGCAGGGACTGCCTGGAGTTTGCACTGAGCAGCCTGTGTTCAGGTCCAGCTCCACTGAAGACCCGTTGTGACTGTGGAACTGTCTGTTCCTTGGTATCCTCATCTCTGAAACCAGGAAGGTGACACCTTGCAGGCTTGCCCAGGGTCTGCAGTGCCAAAGCCAGAGCAAGCGCCTCCCATGTCCCCCTAGTGGTGGGTTTGTGCCAGCCCTTATATCCTCATACTGAAAGTGCCCCACCTGTCCAGCTTTGCTAAGTAGGCTCCCCACCGCCTCCCTTTGCTCCTCCTACTGGGGGTGGAACCTGGGGCTTTCGCATTGTTACTCTGAGATGGGGTCCAGCTGAGCGGCTAAGTGGCCCAGGCTGAGCTCCAACTTGCAGTCCTCCCGCTTCTGCCTCCCTGAGGGTTCTTCCTGGGTGTAGGAGCCATTGGCCAAGAACTCTGCAGGTCTCTTAGATCTGGAACCAAAGCCTCTCTCTGCGAAAGGGAATGACTGACTTGGCTATTGTGCTGAAATTATCATATCAGTCAACAGCTCATCTCCCCGGCAAGGAGGAGGGAGGGCTGTGGGGGAGTGTGGGAAAAGCACCTGAGACGCACAACGGATGTGCCTGGCATACGGAGGGGGCCTCGCTTTAGATATTGATAAGAGTAATAATAAGCCAGGCGATTTGGGTCCCCAGTGTGTGTGAGGTCTTGACCTCTCTCTGACTGGCTGCTTTTGTCGGCCTCCTTTTGCCTGCGGGGGATCCGAAGCTGGAGGAGTATGAGTTACTGACTCCGGAAGCTTTGGGCCTGAAGTCCAGCCTGGGACTGCAGTCTATCTGCTGCCGAACAAACATGCTCTTGACTGCGAGTACTTGGTCCGCAGGAGCAAACGCTGCTCGCAAAGCAGAGAGCCAGCCCTGCTTGTTCCTCGCTGCCAGCTGTGTGATATCCAGCAAGAACAATAATCTCTGTGCCCAGCAAAGGGGTGATGCGGTCCCTGCCATGGGAAGCAGGGGTGTCTTTCCTTGTGTATTGAACACCTGTCACATGCTGGGACCCAGGAGGCACCAGGCAGAGTGTGGTCAGCACTGTCCACCTAAGGGCGTGCCAGGCGGCATTTTGTGGTGACACAGAAAGGACAGACAGGAGGTACCAGGCTGTGTGATGGTGGCATGAGGTAGTCAGAAAGCTCCCTGAGGTGGCACTTTAGCAAAGACCTGAGAGAGGAACAGACAGAGGGCAGGGAACATTCTGTGTACATGTGAAGTGGAAGGAGGAGTGCGGCTGGGAGCCTAGGCACAGCGGGGGCATGGAGGCGGTCAGATCTCGGAGGGACCCGGTCTTTGCTGGGCAATGTGGGAAGTCACTGGAGGGACTTGAGAGATGCCATCTGTTGCTTTTGGGTTCCACAGAGGGTGAGCCACAGGGATGGGGGAGAAGGTGGGACCAGGAGGAGCCGTGTGAGAATCTGGGGGTGGAGAGGCCCAGGATGGGCACATGGGGCGACCGCAGCCACCAGCTGGGATGTGCTCGGCAGGGAGCAGCGTGGGGACAAGCCCCATGCAGGATGGACATAGGAGGCTGAGGAGGCGTGGCCAGGCTTTCAGGTTCTGTGCTGCCATGGCAGAGCATTGAGGCTGGGTGATGAAGAAGACAGAAGTACTCAGCTCCTGGGGCTGGAGGTCCCCATCGCTAAGGTCCCCCTGCCTCAACCCCTCCATACCTCCAACGCAGGGGGACAAACAAACTACATCCAAGCCCCAGCATGGGTGGGGAGGTGGATCCGTGTGGGTCATGAAGGGTAATCTATCTCATAGGCTACCTTGCTGAGGGACATCTGGCAGAGTGGCAGGGGACAGACTGGCCCACAGGAGGTCTGGGAAGAAGAGCAGCAGGGGCCCAGGGTCGTTGGGGGTCAGTGGTCAGGCTGTGACAGAGGGGACACTGTGGAGGCTGCAGCTCGGAGGACCCAGAGCTGATCCGTCCGTCTGCCTGTGTCCCTTGCCCTTGCCCAAGAGGAACGACCACTGTCTCTCCAGCCTGGTGCCACAGGGACTGCAGAGTGGCCCATTAACAGCAGGTGGCTGTGAGCCTACTCCCTGAAGGAGCTCTGCCAGCTGGCCACCTGGCCATTACCCACTTCCTGCAGCTGGACGATGGCCCACACCCCACATCACTGTCCCTCAGAGGAAAGTCCAGGGACTGCAGAGGTGGAGGAGGATGAGGCCACACTCACCAGCATCCTGGTGACCTAGGCCTCAGATCCAGCTGTCTCTTAGGACCAGGGAGCTGCTGTCCCCATGGGGAGAGAATTTCCCTGCCCATGGGAGCACCAGGGCTCAGCAGCCCACTGAGTTTGCTTGGTGACAGGAAGTCGCTGGCACTGTGGTTGCCCAGCAGCAGATCCCAGCAAGGGTTTCAGTTCAAGTCATGTCTCAGGGAGGTGAGGCGGGAGGGAACAGGTGTGCATCAGGGCGGGTGCTGTTGGGGAGCTGGCCCTGGGCCTCAGTGAGTGTGGGATCCCTGGGGAACAGCACGGTGTCATCTTTGGCTGCCACCTGAGGAAGCCCAGGCTTCGCCACCAGCTCCAGCGACCTTAGCCAAGGCCCTGTGCAGCTGCGTTGGTTCCTGGTGGGCTGTGGCTTTTTGTTTCTTTGCAGTACCGGGGTCTAAATCCAGGCTCTCCACATGAGGCTACATCCCAGGCCCTTTTTATTTTTAATTTATGATAGAGTCTTGCAAAGTTTCTAAATGGCTCAGACTGGGCTAGAATTTGTAGTCCTCCTGCTTCAGTCTCCCAGAGAGCTGGGATTACAGATCTGTTACTCCACTTGTCTTTCTTAGCCAACAAGTTGTTTGTGAGAATGGTCTTGCTGTGAACCCCAAAATATCCCCTTTGGAGCTCAAAGTGGTTGTTTGTTCTGGCTTGTCATCCCCTGCCAAGCCCAGTGGGGGCTAGGAGGCTCACACTGCATTTAACCCTCAAAGTTCTGGGGGCTGGAAGGCCAAGGTCGTGGTTCTGATAGATTCTAGGCACATCCTGGCCTGCAGGTGGCCACTCCCACCACGTCCCGTCTCTCTTCCTCTTCTAAGGAGGCACCCTCCCCTCCCCCCTCCAAATGCCATAGCAGCAGTTTGGGCTTCTATATAGGAATTGAGGGGACACCATCCTAAGATCCTGGCTGGATAGCTCGGTGGTCTAAGTGCCAGTCTGGCAAGTGCAAGGTCCTGACTTTAATCCCTGGTACTGTGTACCATGCTGGCCCTGGAGCTTGGGGCATGGGGCATAGGCATGTAATCCTAGCACTTGGGAGGCTGAGGCGGGAGGATCACTATGAGTCTGAACTGTGTAGTGAGATGCTGTATGAACAACAAAAATAAAACAACAAAACCTCAAGTCCTGGGGCCTGGCAAGATGGCTCAGTGGTCTAAAGCGCCTGCTTAGGAAAGCTTGGGCGGCTGCAATGACCAGGGTTCAATCTCCAGCACGACATGCTGTGGCAGCCCTGCCCTGAGGGCAAGCTGAGCTGGCCATAAAAATAAATAAACAAACAAACAAAGTTCTGAAACAAGAAAAAAATAAAATAAAACAAATAAAAAATCCTTAAAAAAAACCCAAAACCCAAAACCTCAGGTCCTAACACAGACACACGCACGTGTGCGTGCGCAAACACACACACACACACACACACACACAGTGTGCTAAATGGTGTTGCCTCAGTGGCTAGGGGCTGGAGATACACCACCATCATCATGATTTACTGAAGGCAAAAAATATACTTCTGGGGAGGTTGAGGTAGGAGTATTGCTGGGAGTTTAAACCAGCCTGAACAATATAGTGAGTTTAAGACCAGCCTCGACTACATAATGTGATCTTGTCTCAAAAACCAAGCCAAAAAAGCCATCTGGGGTTTAGTTTAGTTTTCTGCCAAATTTTCCCCACTATACAACCAAACACCTAGGGGCTGGGGAAGTAGTTCTGTGGCACAAGTTCCTGCCTGGCAAGTGCAAGGTCATAAGTTCAAACTCCAGTCCTGCCAAATAACAAACAAACAAACAAAAAAAATAAAAACACAACCAAACACCTTGCCTTTCCTGATCATGAGCCACAGCCACTGGGGACAACAGTTTGTCTCTGTTCTTTGTGAGCACATTCCTGGGTGGACCAAGGTGGGCTTCTGGGTGGCAGGGAGGACAGTGGGTTCCTCCAGAGGGGTTGGAATCTCAGCTGAGTCGCATACTGGTTGTGTGTCCTTAGAAGGCGACCACCTCCTGAGGTGTGGCGTCTGCAGCTGAGGGGGCAGCAGTGAGGCTGTCCCCAAGGTGCTGGAGGGCGCTCACCCCACCCAGTGTTAGCTGTCACCATCCAAGTGCTGTGGTGGCTCCTGAAGGCCTCATCCCAGTTCCTGAATGCACCCAGAGGGAGGCAGGGCAGCCGGAAGCCCAGGGTGTGGCGACTTGCTGGGGACACACAGCTTAGGCTCCTGGAGACAGAACTCTGCTAGTCACCCTGGGGATACCTGGTCTGGGAGGGGCAGGAGCTGGGGCTGTGTTTTGAGCAAGGCTGGGTGCCTGGGGAGCCGGCTCTCCAACCATCAGCATGTTCTGCATAATTCGAAGCTGGTCACAGCCCTGGGAAATCCCAGGAGGCACAGATTCACCTCACAGAGCTCCCCTTTGTGTTGGGGACAGCAGAGTCCCCCGAGCCTTCTCTGTTCTCAGACTCCAAAGCAGGTGCCTGTGTGGTTCGTGGGGGTGATGCTGGGGATGTGGGTGTCACTCAAGGACAAGGTGCGGGCTTTGCTTCTGTGGCCCCTGAGTCCAAGGTGGGGGGCAGGGGGAGACTGAGCTGCTGACCTGCAATGCCCTCTGCCAGTGGGTAGCAGCACTTGTCCTCAGGAACCCCAGCCCGGTGACAGTGCACAGCCCTGTCACATGATGCAATGGGGAGGGTACAGTTTCTGCCCAGGAGGACACTAGTCTGTTGGCGGAGGTTTAACCCTGACCTCAGAGGCTTCTGCAGTCCCTGGGGACCACTGCGCTGCCAAATCCCCCAAGGCCTCTGTGTGCAGCTCCAGTCCGAGGGGCCAGACAGGACCCTGAGCGTGAAAGAGACCTCATACCGAGGTGCTCAACAGAAACTTTAGCAACGTGGACCTAATTACAGCCCTGGCAGCGGCTCTAAACTCCTCATTCACACTTTCCCGGGGAAATGGCAAGGAGCAAGAATGTGTAAATTAAGAAAAATTAATATAATTACCTGAGCTAGTCCTTATCAGCTTTGCATATCGTTGGAAGCCATAGAGTCTTTCCTGGAGGAGCATGGTCAGGTGGCTGCTGTCTGCAGGGCAGGACCATGAAGTCCTGGGAGATGCGTCTGGCCTGCTCAAGTCTGGAGATCTGGGCTAGAGTTCTAGTGCTAGGCCTGTCTGCGTGTGCCTCTCAGGCCCCTGGCTGGGCTTCTTTATTAGCTTTTTTTTTTTTTTTTTTTTTGTGGGACCGGGGTTTGAACTCACGACCTTGCACTTGCCAGGCAGGCACTTGTGCCAGGGAGCTATCTCTCCAGCCCCTGCTAGGCCTCTTTGGCCTCAACACCTTTCTAATATCAACCCAGGTGTTCCAAGTCCTTCTATGTTTTGTTGAGATAGAGTCTTGCTCTATAGCCCAGACTATCGTTGAACTCACGGTGATCCTCTTGTCTCAGTCTCCTGAGTGCTGGGATTATGGGCATATACCACCACACCCAGCTCTGAACCCTTTCCAATCTAGATGCTATGCTTAAGTACGTTAGCCCTTCATTCTGTGCCCCATTCCTGCCACCCCTAGGAGGCCCCATGATTGCCCCTACTTTACAGAGGAAACTGAGGTCAGGGAGGTGAAGTCACTTGTTGGGGTCACATGGCACAGCCAAGGACCCAGGATGCATACTCAGTGCCCAGACCCTGCACCCTGCACTGCCCGAGGCCTCTGTCCTCAACCACAATCCCCACACTGTCCATTTTGCTGTCCGAGGACCCTAGATGAGAACAGGTGCCCAGATGCCAACACAAGGTGTGGCCTGCTTGCAAACCCTCAGCTTCCAGCCTCGGCCAGAATACAGAGACATGTGCAGGTGACCCTATGGCTCTTGTAAGCATGAACTGGATTTTCACTGAAAGCAGTTAAGTCCTGGCCTACGGTGGCCCCTCAGCAACCGGAGTGTCATGTGTCATGCGGGAAGGTGTCGCCTAGGTGCAGAGATGCTCCTGTTTAATGTATCACATGGCACTGGGCTTGGGGACAGGCAGGGAAGAAACAAACATGAGCTCTCTCTCCCTGGAGCTGGGCCCTACGTTACCTGGGTAACACAGAGCCCTAGCAGATCAGGAAGAGAATATGGCTTTGAGGGTCCCTCCAGACCTCAGGTTCCCCCTTTGTGAGATGGCACTAACAGTGCTTATCTCAGCCATTGCCAGGACGCTGGGTACCCAGTATTCAGTACAAAGCTGTCAGAGATTGGGGCTGGATTACACTGTTTCAGGTGGTGATAATTTCAGTAACTATGACCTGTGGTGAGCACGGGTTGCAGTGGGTGGGGCCAGAGCGGTAGATAGGCTGAGCCAGAGGCTGGCAAGCATTTCCTTTGAGGGTCCTTCTGGGAGACTGGAAGCCCTGAGCTGCTGAAGTGGGGTACACCTCTTTGAGCTGGACTCTGCCATCAAAGGCAGGGCTCTGGGGCTCTTGGCTCAGGGACTGGAGGCTTTGACCCAGGTTAACCAGGGATCCCTCTTCCCCACTTCAGGTGTCCTGAGTTCTTTCTGGCCTGAGCCCAACTCAAAGGGTGAGACTCTGTCTCCTTCTCCCGTTATTTCTGCTCAATTAGGTGACAAGGTTTTCTCTCTGGCAAATCCAGGGACATGCATTTATAGGCCACTTTGCATAAATCAGGACCTCATTTGCATTCATTTGCATATTTCTCTGGGTGGTGAGGTTCAAGAGGCCTGAACTCAATGTGTGTAAAATGAAGTCAAAGTGTTGAGTTCCTGAGAGAGCTGACTGATCCCTGCAGGCAAAAGGGAAGAAGCTCATGAGACATGGTTAGCCCTGAGCTGGCTCTCTCCTTGTGGACTCCGGATGAGGGAGGAAAGGGTGTAAAGGAGCTAGGGAAGCTGAGGCAAACCCACACAGCAGGGTCCCCAGCTGTCCTGTGTAGACGTGTGCAAATCATGCGAGACGTGACAAGTTCTCTAACAGGCCTGCTATGCAGTTCCTGCTATGTGCCTACATGCACATCAGCTCCCTGCCTCAGGGACAGAAGAGGGGGCTGTTGTCAGCGCCCCCTGGAGAGGAGCAAACTGAACCAAAGTGACCAAAGTAGCCAAACCAAGGCAGCATGGCTGGCCTAACGCAGGCCCACTTATTTCAGAGACTTCTGCCTTGCCTAAAGAGATTGGAAACTCCCACTTCTGGTAGCCCATGTGCCTTGGGCCAAAGTTCCCCATCTTTCTCTCTCTCCCAAGGAAAAGCCCACCCCTCCTCCTGGCCTGCTTTCCTCTTGATTGGCTTAGGTACAGGAAGGGCAGCAGCACCACACCTTCCTGCGCTTCCAGGTTTCCATGGCAATGAAGGCATAGGCAGGTGTCAGTCACAAGCTGCTGTGGCCAGTGGGTGGTGGGGAGCTCGCTGTGAGAGCAAAGACAGGTGTCCCTTGAAGGAAAGAACCTCAGTCCCAGCACCAGGTATAAAGTTCACCCCACAGTGCCTGGGAGTATCCCAAGTGTGTTCATGGAGGAACGGACACCAGCCGGCACACCTGCCACCATGGTGGCCACCACTCCTAAGAGGGTTAAAGATAGTCTAAGGCTCCTCATCACTTTCTCCTGTTGAAGTGGGTTGCTGTGTAAAAATCCAGGAAGCCCGACAGAGACATCACTCAGGAAAACCCATGGAGACCGAGAGACCTGAGAGCATGGCCTGTCACACCAGGCACCTGGCCGAGCCACCTCAGACAGAGTTTCCTGGCTGCGCGGACAAATGACTGTAGAACCGGATGGCATCATGTTGAGCAGAAGAACCACTCACTGAGCCCTGTCAATGCTCAGACTCATGAGGGGCCACAACGGAGCCTGTCAGTGTAAGAGGCTGTTTTGCAGCAGTGGATTCTGTTGCACGGGGCCTTCGTCTCCTTCTGAAATAAAAGCATTCTTCGGGGTCCTCTCTGCTCCTCTGGTGGAGTCATCAACCTTAAAAGTACCTTGACCTCTGGCTACATGAGTGGATGTGGAATCCAACCCTGATCACCGAGTTCACTCACCACTGTTCACAGAGATCCGTTCAGAGAGGCACATGACCCGGGATGGGCCAATCGGGGTGCTTTGTGGCTTTTATATATCAATGCCGGTGTGAGAAGGTCTCTGTTGCTCTGTGGGTTGATCCACTCGCTGCGGTACATGCTGACTCTGTGTGGCTCTGCTCCCCACCTTCCTCTCATTCCTAGCTCAGGATGGGGCAATCCCAGTCACTTGGAGGGAAGGAGACTAAGCCAAGGGCAGGAG
This sequence comes from Myocastor coypus, assembly GCA_004027025.1. NCBI lineage: Eukaryota > Metazoa > Chordata > Mammalia > Rodentia > Myocastoridae > Myocastor > Myocastor coypus. The sequence continues at coordinate 37,992 of PVJA010008108.1, forward strand.
AGGTGATGGTGACGGTTCTTGGCCTGCCTGGGATAGCGTTTCCCATGAGCCAACAAATGTTCTTTTTTTTTTTTTTTTTAAGTTTGAATTGGTTTGTATGACTTGAACTACAGGGATCTACTTCATGCCGACTCCATTTCACCCTCTTCTCTTGCTGACCTTTCATAGCTGGTCTTCCAGCGGGGCAGCTCCCCGGTCCTTTTGCAAGCAGGAGCAGGTCAGAGGCCAAGGGATTCCGGCCCAGGACCGAGAAGGCCACCGGTGCCCTCTCTCCATGGGGCAGCTCTGCTCTGGGGCACAGGGAGGAGGCAGACGGAGTAGGGTAGATGAGGGAATCCCATTAATTTCTCCTGCTCTAAATCAATTTAATGGGGGCCTCTGATGACTCCAATTTGATTTTTCATTCTCACTATTACAATTGTCAGCCCGATGCAACCAGCAGCTAAAGCTTGAAATGGGACACCGCGGTCGAGGCTGTCAGAAAGGGAATTGTACCCTATTACACCAATTATCTAATATTCTGCTAATTAGACACCCAGCGCTTGTCTCTAGATTATAACAAGGGAAGTGTTTAGTACCTTCGCTGTTATTCTTGGCTGAGAGCCGCCGCCATGCTCCCAGCTCTGGGACTGTATGTCCCAAGGAGAACTTCAACCTTCAGGGTCCTTTTTTCCTGTGACACTGTCTGCAATGTCTCCCTTAGGCCTTCTTGCTGATCTCTTTTTTTTTTTTTTTTTTTGCCTTTTTGAGACAGGGTTTCACTATGCAGTTCAGGCTGGCCTTGAGCTCAGTTTTGTAGCCCAGGCTGGTCTCGAACTCGCACGGATCCTCCTGCCTCAGCCTCCCGAGTGCTGGGATTACAGGCGTGAGCCACCACGCCTGGCTTCTTGCTGATCTCTGAGGCACCGAGTGCTACTGGTTCCAACCTGCCGGCCTTCCCCCAAGCGAGGGATCTGGGGTTGTTGGTGACAAATTTCATGTGCCCCAAACCTAAGACCAGGAGGTTGGGTGGAGGGTCTGTCAGCTGGAGAGGTGTTCAGAGTTGGAATTCTCCACCCCCTTTACAGGTAGGAAAACAGACATGGAGAAGGCATGACTTGCTAAGGAACCACAGGCCCTTGTGACCAAGCAGTACTTGAACCCAGTCCTCCACCCCCCCCCACCCCCGCATCTGACTGTCTTCCCATTCTCCCCAGTTGGAGCTGGTACCTGGCCAGGTTAAATTCAGGGCTAGCTGTCCAGCAGCCATGGTGTTTGCCAGCAGATGTGGATCAGAAGAAAGACAGAATGTCCAAATTGTGCTGGCTCTGCCTACCATTGGTCCAGGGCTCCGATGGGCTTTCCTTTGAGGGAGGGGGCCCAAGAACTGGGTTCAAATCCTACATCCACTACTTACTGGTGATATGATCTTGACCAGATTTTCAACCATTTAAGTCTCAGTAAGAACAAGAGGTCCTGAATGAGAGAGGGCTTGTGGAATCAGGGGTTCATCCTTTGGCCAAAAGGGCCACATGGGTACCCAAGATTCAGGGAGTGAGGTTGAGGCTCCATTGTTTGGTGTTTTAATAAAAATGGCTGCTGCAGCTTGCAGAGGGGTCACTGACCACTCCAGACACATGACCAGTGCTTTGTGGGTATGATCTTACTGAATCAGTGCTTAGAGGTACTGAGGAAACGAAGCTCTCAGAAGTAGACGAGTTGACTCTCCTGGCACGTAGCCGAGCTTGTTTCCAGAGATCTTTAGGGTAAGAGCACCCCACAGATCCTTCAGCCACAAGAGGATGAAAGGCCCCTGGATGGCAAGGGAAGGGGCAGTGTGTCCTGGAGGCCCTGCCACCAGCCCCTCCACCTCTGCCCAGCTCCAGAGCTCAGGCCTCATGGCGGCTGCTCTTGGAAACATGGTCAGCTCTGCTCTACTGAACTTCATTATCTTTATCAAATTAATTTATGCCAGCCAGTGTGGTCACCTAATTAAGACATGTCCCAGGGCCCTGTGCTAGCTGCTTAATGAGGCAGGAGTGGCTGGACTCAGTTGCCAAGTGTCCTGGGCAAGAGGGGAGGTGGAGGTGTTAGAGCATGACTGCGACTGCTGAGTGCTTCCTTCCCACTGTGCCACTGTCCAGGGCTGTGCATGATGCCGCTGGTCACTTGGTCCAGCCCCTGCTGAGGCCCTGCTCTGCTGGCTGCCTGCTCGGCACCGGGGCCTCCGTCTGTGAGGATGGATCCCTTGGGCTGAGTTCCTCTTCGCTGATTTCGTGACCTAGATAAGACTCTCTTCGGTGCCTGCGAATGACTCAATCCTGCTGTAGAGTGCCCCCAGTTTGGTTAATGAACTTCCCTTCTTTCTGCAAACAAGACTCTTACAGTGGGGTTGGGAGGTGAGCGAGGTGCCAGAGAGGCTGAGGTGGCTGTCCACACAGGGTGCCAGGGAGGTATGGGGTAGGGGAGTAGCAGAGGGGGATAGGCAGAGGCAGGGGCAGTGTCCTTGTCTCTGGTTTGGGCAGCTGGACAGGAAATAGTTGTCTTTGTTCATCTATTCATTGATTCATCTGTTCATCCAGCACATACTTGCACACACTCCTGGGCGCGCACACACACACACACACACACACACACACACCTATGTGTACACACACAGACACACAGATATCCCTCACCTTCTGCATGACAGGCCCTGGATGCTAACACTAGGATGAAGCCTGAAGAAATCAGACCACAATCTGGCCTCACAGAGATAGTGGCCTTGTGAGAATTCAGGGCTTTACTTGCAGACTGCTTACAAATTGGAAACTCTTGCGTCTTTCGTTCACTCCATCTGAAAATCAGGTTCTCTACCCTCTCCCGTCACTACCTGGGGTTCAGTGAGACCCGACTTCCTGCTCTGACTCTCTCAGTCTCTGCGAAGACCTGGGAGGTGGGATTTCAGGTTGCACCCCTCTGGCCACTGAGGCTGCTGTGACGTCCGGAGGTTGAAGTGCTCTGGCCAGATTCACACTGCGCCCACTGGCCTGAAGCCTGGATTTGGCCCAGGCCCATCACATCCCAGCTCTCCAACTCTGCTTCCCACTTCATCTTACAAACCAGGGTCCCTCCTTGCAGGCATGCAGAGCCAGAGAGGACTCCCTGCCCCTTTTCTAGAGCTGCAGCCTCCAGCTCCAGTGGACCGGCTACTTCTCTTCCTGTCCCGGTTAGATGCTGCAGCATGATTCCCCAGAGGGCCCCCCCCCACCACTCTCTGCCTTCACCCCTACTTCTAACCTGCTGGATCTGCTCTTGTGAGCTGCAGGGCCATCTCCAGTAACAGTAAAAAGAGAACCATAATCATAAACACAGCAATAATCACCACTGTTATGGTGGGCTTGGGATGTGACGTCCCCTGCCTGCCTCATTGAATCCCACTAGGTGCTGTGTTTATTGTGTTTTACATGGCCAGAGTTGAAACTCAGGGAATCGAATTATCTTCCCCAGGGGTGCACAGCTAGTTGGTGGCAAGGTGCGATTGGAACCCAGGGCTGTGGCTCTGGAGGGCATACTTGATCCAATGCCCCTCATGGAAAGCTGGGCTGGCTCGAGCCGCCCCCATGGGGACGGAGACTGCATCACGTCCAGCTGATCAGTGACAGCTGCTGGGTTTGTTGATGAGCCGTGGCCCATGGCAGCAGCCGAGAGTATCGGGGTGGGTGGTGAGGCACTGTCGGGGTGCCAGTCCTTGTGATCCCCCACATGAAGTGGGCTGGCCTCCCCCTCTTATCTTTACAGTGTTGCTCAGTGCCAAAGAACGACTTACTTGTTTCCTTGTTGGGTTTTCCCTCTAGAATGAGGGTCCAGGACATCCAGGGCTTTGTCATGCGCCATCCCAGGTTGGGTCTCCTGCCCCGCAGCAGGCTGGGAGACTGATTCTGTTCGGATGGAACATGCTATCCAATCTCTTTGCCTAGCAGTGAGGCCCAGACAAGGCCGGCTCCCATGCCTGCGTTTCAGCCCAAGTGATCACAAACAAACAGACCGGGGCAGCCTTCTGCTGGGCCCAGGTCACTTCTTCTTTCTACTCTGGCCTTAACGTGGTCACGATCCACCTCTTCCGCCTGCCATGCGAAACGTCACTGGGGCTGCCCCTGGGAACCCAGCCCGGTTTGCCTTTAAATTTTACAAGCGTGTTTATGCTCCAGGCTTGGATACTAAAGACCCCACTCTCCACTGAACATTTATGGCCACAGATGGCCACAGATGGCTCCTCTGAGGGGGAAGTGGTGGGCTGGGCATGGATGGGGCGGGTCTGGTGGGGTGGGCTGGTGGCCTTGGCCTCCCTCTTGCTCCCTTAAGAGTCCTGTTCTTGGCTGCCTTCCCAGGCTCAGACCTGATGCCATCACTAGGTTCAGTAGTTCACCCACATGGACCCAGCACTCCATGTATGGGGACAGCTGGGCTTAGAGCTAAGTGAGCAAAGGTCAGCCACTGCTCCAGGTGGCTGGGCAGACACTGGGATGCAGGTGTGATGTGGCTTGTCAAGAAGCAAGGAAGCCCCAGCAGGCATGGACAGGGCAGCCCACCAGGGCTGCTTGCAGGTAAAACCCTATCGAAGGTGGCCTCAGCCAGATTCTGGGGGTGAGGGGAGTCCCTGGACCTTGTTCTATCTCACAGTTGGTCCCAACTCTCAAAACTGTCAGTGATCGGCCAGGTGGTGGATCCCAGGCAGCTCCTTCTCTGCAGGTGGGGACCAGGAGGCTCCAGTAACCCGAGGGTGGCCTCAGAGAAGAGGGGCAGGTGCAGCCAAGGGAGGGGACGCCATGGTCAGCAGGTGGGGACCCTGGGGGATGTGGAGGGCTGTGGACCGTCTCACTGCAGGTGTGATGCCTTCACAGGCAGGCGGCAACAGCCAGGCAAGTCAGCGAGATGTTACTATGTGATGCCAGAGACTGCTGCATTGGGTGGCTCAATGTGAAGGGCTCGGGTCCGTGCAGAGCTTGCTTGGCATCGCCTTACTTTGGCTCCTGGGCTGACACCTCACACTGCCTCCTGGTGGGCTCCAAGATGAGGACAGAAAGGCACGGAGAGGTGCCTTTTGCAGTGTCTTTTGGAAGACACTGGTCTCCATATAGGCACAGGGCAGTCCTCCTGGAAGGATTCCAGGCAATGCTTTGCTGGACTCTGACGTTCCTGGTTGGTTTTTTTTTGAGTCACTCAACAACCATTCATAGAGCCCTTGGACCAGGCTGGGAACAGGCTTGGAGGAGTGATTTCTGCCCAAGCAAGTGGCCGTTCTTGGCTCTGTCTTCTGGGAAGGCAGGGAGGGGAGACCAGAAATGTAGGTCCTGCCAGAGTGGGTGTCTTGGTTACTCTTCTCACATTGCTGGGACAAATACCCAACACCCAAAATGAAGGAATGAAACGTTTATTTAGCTCAAAGTTAAGGGGAAGTTTCAGTCCATACTTGGCCAGCTGCAAGGCAGACTGGCATGTGGCAGAGAGCAGCAGTTCATGGCTGCGGGACAGCAATAAAAGGGTGACAGAGGCAACCGACCACCCAACCAGGGCAGCAGAGAGCAACAGAGAGAGTCTGTCTCTCTTTATGTTACATTCAGGCTTTCTGCCTCAGCCTATCTGCCTCAGGTCACACTCATGATCCCAGCCGTGCTCAGACCCACAATCCCATCAGTACTAAAACACATAATCCCAGTGGATCATGAGCCGAGTCTCAAACTCTAGAAGTCCCCACCCTATGATTGCATGAGGCTTCAGGGGGGACAACTAGACACAAATTATAACAGTGGGAATCAAGAATCCAATGTTTCTGAGGGCTGCCAGGAGCCAGCCACAGTCAGTCCTAATTGGTTTGGCCATCATATAGGGGCCTGGGTGTGAGTGGCTGTGTGACTGAGCCAGCACCAGAATGTTGGGAGGGACAGATGTGGCCATGGTAGATCAATAGCTGTGGTGAGAGAAAGGAAGACCAGGGCAGGAAGGAAAATAAAAGCTAAATAGCTTTCAGAGTCACTGGGTATCTGCAGAGATAGTTTCCTGCCTTCCCAAGGTGCTTGTAAATTCTCACCTCTGCCTCCACTGGCCTCTGAGAAGGAGGCACCTGGCTTCTCCTCTGAGTTCAGGTCAGGGCTGCCTGAGGAGACCAGCGGGGGCGGGGGTGGGGGCAACCTAGGATCTGACCTTGCCTGGGCGATGTCTCCACCATCTTCCACTTGTATACCATGGGCATCTGGTCCTTGGCAACAGATGTGAAGGCCAAACACTGTGAATGCAGTACCCCAAGGCCCCAAGAAGGAGGTTCCTGGTACGGGTCAGGGTGCAGGTTCCAAGTCTCTCTGGCTTCTGAGCTCTGCTATAGGTCCTCAGACAAGCGGCTCCGCCTCTCTGAGTCTGTTCGGATGCCTACTTCCTGGTGTCTGATGTCTGGAATGTTCCAGATCCTTCTGGGCCTTCTCAGCTCCAACCCCCTCCATGTGCTCATAGCAATTATAGGAGTAGGGGTCTTTTTGCTGGTTCACTCAGGGGCTGCCACCACCACTGGTCCCCACGTGGACCTCGGATTCCTCTTTTGCCTGTTCTGACAGTTCATGGCTGCATGGCCGTGGGCTCTTTCCCCCTCAGTGGAGCACGAGGAGTTCCGCCCCTGCCCCTGGGTCAAGGAGACAAAGCAGGACTCATAGGGACAATGAAGTGCCAGCACAGTGGTCCTGCTAGACACAAGCTTACTAGAGGCCACCTTATCCCCCGAAAAGCTCACGTCAGGCATGGGGGGCAGCTGTGATAAAAATCACTAGCAACAACTCCGTAAGGAGACTAGTGGGAATCTGTTAAGGGCTTATTATCAGCTCGGAATTTTAAAGCGCTTTCCATGGGTTATAATTTTCACAAAACCCCGAGAAGGTGGTTATTACTGTCTTGCCTCCTCAGCCTCCTCTTCCACTGGTCCCCAGGATCAAGTTCCAGATAGACTATCTGCACCTAGCCTTGCCGCACATCTGTGTTCAGAGGGACAAGTGTAGTCTAGGAAGCAGCCCTCCCTAGAGATGTCCCCTTGGTGCTGACTGCTGGGTGGCTTTCAGGGGTTCTCCTGGGGTCCCCCAGGACCTGTCACCAGCCATCAGGTAACCACCTCCCAATGGAGACATGTGGTAGCCACCCCCAGCAGAAGGAGGGACCTACTGAATGTCTCCCAGGCCAGACACCCTGGCTAGATTCTGCATGGTGGGAGTGGCTGTAGCTCCAGTGTCCCTTCTAGGTTTGTGTTGAGACAGAATCACTGCTGTGGGAGTATTAAAGGTGGGACCTTCTGAGGGCACCAGAAGCTCCACCTTCGTGAATGGCTGAATGCTGCCATTAGAGGGTGCACCATGGCAAAGGGCGGGTTTCTGATGATAAAGCTCTGCCTCATTCCCCCTCTTTCTTTAGCAAGCTCGCTGGCCCTCCAGGCACCTTCCTGGGATGGTCACAGCAAGAAGGTCCTCATCAATGTGGCTCCTTGATACTGACTGTGAAGCCTCCAGGGCAGGGGAAATGATACTGCTGTTTATTACTTAGCCCACCTGTGGGGTTCTGTTGTAACAGCACAGAGTAAACTAAGCCAGCGGATGTGGAGGAGATGAGAAAGAGTTCAGGTAAGGCCTGCCTTGAGCTTCTGGGAGCATCTAGAAGGTCTGCCTTGGTCCTACGGCCCAAACTCTGGGGGAGAGACAGAGGCCAAGATCCGCCTCTCCCACACAGCCCTTCAGTAGGACAGAGCTGTAGGGTGACCACCCAGCAAGGAGGGACTGGGAAAGAGGACAAGGAGGTGTCAGGCAGTCTGAGGGAGCAGCTGTGCCATCGCCCTGTAGCGCAACCTCGGGTGTGAGACTCAAGTCTTTGAGCCTCGCCTCCTGGGTACAGGGAGGAGCTGATGAAGTTTGGGCCGGGACATTAGGATGGGGTGCACACAGTAGGCGTCTCATGCATGAGGCTCAGAAAGTGTGTCCACCTGCGCCCACGTGGCTGTGGAGAAGGAGGAAGCATGGTGATTCCCCAATCCTTAGGCCAGACAGAGCTCAAGACTGAGGGAATAAGGGCTCTGTCCCAAAGCACGTGTTAGAGCCAGGGACGAGCTTCCCTTTCCCTGCCCTGGAGACAGAGTCCAGGGAGGGGAGAAGGGGTGGATGTGGGGAGCCATGCCAGGCTTCACCCTGACTCCCAGCCCCATCCCCATGCAACCCCCAGGCTCTGCTCCCTGCGCTGTTGGCCTCACCCCTCTTCAGGCTCCTGGAAGGACACACACAGCTCATTTATCTTAGTATTCCTTCAAAGTAGTCAAATCCTTTGTTGAAATAACACCATAACATCTTCCATGGTCTCCCAGCTTATCATGTGGATCAGAGCTGGTCTGGTCTGGTAGCAACTGGGGTAGGGGGTCCAGGGCACATTTTTGTTCCTCTCCTAGGAACCCCCCAGAGTCACTGTAAGCAACCTGGGGCCCCAAAGATTATATTTTAAAGACCCCTAATTTTGTCCATATCCTTCCTGAGAAGGAGTCCAACAATGTCACTGGACTTGCTCAAAGTCACCCTGGGCACTAGGGCACATGTCCCTGCTGTCTTCTACACTTCTGGGGTCTCTGAGGGAGCCGCACTTAGTGAAGTACCATATGCAGATGCCAAGCCTGGCCTCAGTGCTGGGAAGGGCCCTGCGTGCCACAAGCCTTATCACTGCAGGGGCTCCGCACAGCCTCTTCCCACAGCTCCTCAGCTGTGATAAGCTCCTTATCTGTGGCTGGAAATGGAGCCCCGGGAGCAGCATAATAAATGATGTTTGCTGATCAGCGCATGCTTGGCTGAGTCCCCTTGAAGAAGACAGCAAAAGAGTTCAGAGTCCCCAGGCTCTCCTGGGACTGTGAGACCTGGCAGATCCCTGACTTTTTTTTTTTTTTTTTTTTTTTTTTTTTTTTTTTTTTTGTCTTTTTGAGACAGGGTCTCACTGTGCAGTTCAGGCTGGCCTTGAGCTTACTTTTATAGCCCAGGCTGGTCTTGAACTCGCAGTGATACTCCTGCCTCAGCCTCTCAAGCACTGGGATTACAGACCTGTGCTACCATGCCCCACTTCCCTGACTTTTTAGGGGCCTCTTTCTCTGTGGGAGCCCTGAGGGTGACCCCAGCCAGGGCAGGGATGAGCAGGGTCCCCAGCAGGGTCTGCTCAGCCTCCAGATGGAGGCCGTGTGACTTGCTGCAGTCTCTGATCTTCTCTGGGCCTCAGTTTTCCCATCTGTCTGGAAGCTATTGTCCAGATCATGTCCAGTTCCTTCCCCCCCTCCCCCCCTTGGGACTGGAGTTCGAACTCATGACCTTGCATTTGTCAGGCAGGCACTTGTGCCATGGAACTATCTCCCTAGCCCCCATCTCCAGTTCCTGAGCAGTTCAGGAACCCCCTGCTGGCTTGGGCCCTGCTGGGTTGGTGCAGAGGAGGCTCATTCATAGATGCCCCACCTGACTGCGCCCTGCCAGCTGCTCATGCTGCAGCCTTCCCTCCACCACCTGTGGCTCCCACCTGCTCCCCTCCCAGAGGAGGACTGATTCCAAAAGACGCCCATCCTTTGTCAGCAGAGCTGCCTTGCCCAGCAAAGGGACTTTCATCTCTTTGAGTGAGGCTTCCCGCTGTATCAGCAGAAACTTCTGGCTGGGGAAGAAACGAACTGCGGACTCCCTTGGCATCCTCCAGAGAGCCCGGCCTCTTCTTCTGGGATATGAGGGCCAGAAAAGGGCCTAGCAGCCAGGGTAGCCCCAGGGCTAAGGGCACAGACTTTGGGGAAAAGCACAGCAGCCTTGGGTTCTCACTCTCTGAGCGACCTTGGACCAGTTGTTTCCTCTTCTGGCTCAGCTTCCTTCGCTGAGCTGCAGAGACAAGCGATAGCAGACATCCGGCATTGGGCAGGAGCTTTGCCCCAAGCAATTCCAATTTATCAAAGAGCAGCTTGCTCTGTTTTGAGCACAAGCGGTATGGCAGGGTAACTTGGAAACTTGACCAGGTAAGTGGATAAACCCCAGGGTCGGACACCCCAGACTTGGGAACCAACCTAAGCCCTGGCTCCACAACGGGAGCATAAGCATACGCTCACTGATAAAGCAATGAATTGTGCTCAGAAAAAGCTGCCACTTGTGAACTTTTCAATTACATCAAGAACACATATGACAAGTGCAAGGTCCTGAGTTCAATTCCTAGTTCTGAAAAAAGAAAAAAAAAAAAAAAAAAGAACGCATGACAAATGACACATTCCTATGTAAGTTACATCAGACAGAGCTAGACCAGCAGCTGCTACAACCCTGGATCTTACAGAAGGAGAACGAGGGACATCCAATGCTGTGGCATCACAGAGGTGACCCTGACCACCGCCAGGTGGACAGCCTGAGAGCTCCTGCTCCTGTTCTACTTGGCCCACGCCAAGTGTCTGTCCTGGACCTCTGAGGGCGCTTCCCACATCTTTAAGGACCCTGCCTTGGTTTCCGGGTCTCCTTGGAGAATTCTGAGACTCCTGCTAACCCTTTTCCAGCTGCTGCGTAGTCTGTATATTACTGTGTAAAGTATGATGTGTAACTTGAGTGATGTGGGTTGTTTTTCTTTGAGACAGGGTCTCATTATATAGTTCAAGCTGGCCTCTGAGTCAGTATGTAGGCCAGGCTGGCCTTGACTCAGAGCAGCCCTCCTGCCTCAGCCTCCTGAGTGCTGGGGTTACAAGCCTATGCCACCACGTCCAGCCTCTTGAGTGATGGAATAGACATTGCTATTTTTAAAATTTAATTTAATTTAATTTTTTCTTGTTTCAGAACTTTTGTTTGTTTATTTATTTATTTTTATGGCCAGCTCAGCCTGCCCTGAGGGCAGGGCTGGCCCAGCATGCGGTGCCGAGGATCGAAACTCGGTCCCTGCAGCCACCTAAGCTTTTCTAAGCAGGCGCTTTAGACCACTGAGCCATCCTGCCGGGCCCCCGACATTACTATTTAAGACTGGAATAAAAGAATGGGGAGTACTCGGCCTGATAAGTTAGAGTAGCTTGTGAATTTATTGTCATTCAATAAATTCAGATATTGTGTAGAGACACAAGCATGCCTGCCTGGTCTGTGCTACCGGCATAGTTCACTCATGACAAATAGTGTGCATTTAAATTAAAGGGACATGGCAAAGACTCTATTGTGATAATTGATTGAATTAACAACCCCAGGGCTTCAGTCTTCACCTGGGTCCTCTGCTATCATCTTGAGTTCTACTGAGTCTGTGGGCAGCCACTGATCTCCCAACATTTATCCCTGGCCTGTGACTTGCTCTGGCTAGGAGAATGTGGCGGTGAGGACAGGCCAGTTCCAGTGCGTCAAGTCTTGCACACAGCCACAGTGTGCCCCGCACTGCTGTCTCTATCAAGGTGACATAGCAAGCTGATCACCTAACTGAAGCCAGCCTGGATAGGCCAGCCAACCATTCCCCATGCAGAGGCCCCCGGGCAAAAGCAGAGCTGCTGAACTGACCCGCGGACACACGAGCTACCTACGTGCCGCTTCCTTCAAGCTTGACCTTGTATTACCTCTTGACCTGTCTGAGTCTTGCTTTCTTCCCTTGTTGAGTTCTAAAGCCCTCTCCAAGGACTGTTGTGTAGATGGAAAATTCTTACATTGAGGCTGAGATCAGGACTTGTTTCAGCTATGCACTGCTATGTAAGAAGACACCCCAACGATGAAGGTTTAAACAACTGCTTTTGCTCCATTCTGGAGGTTGATGAGTTGGCTTTTATGGTCCTTCTGTGCTTAGTGGGGTGACAGGATGGAGACGTGAGGGTATTTCTGAGAACTGAGACTTTTCAGGGTCCAAACTTCAGAGTCCTAGTGGGCTAGGATGGGTTGGTCATCCTTGTCACTGTCTGCTTCACTTGGGCCACTGAGGCCACTACTGGGATGGCTCTGTGTACATGGCTTCCTGATTTTTCTCTGAAGCTTGGGCTTCCTGACAGCCTGGGGTCTCCAAGCAGCATCCCAAGAGTGAGAGTTCAGAGAGACCAGACAGCCTATCCTGCCTGCCAATATCCACTGAGCAAAGCGAGCAGCCTGGTCTTACTCCAGGTCAGCACAGGAGGGGACCCCCAGGAAGGCACAATTCTGGGGACACAGGTCATTGGGCTCCTGGTGCTCTGCTCTACCATAGGCTCTGTGGGTGGCTTGAAGAGAGGCTACTGTGACCGTTGTCCGTGTTATGCCAGTCCTGATTGATGTTCTCTGAGGTGCCTCCCTCGGGATCCTGCAATTCAGGAGGATAAACGATTTGCCCAGGGCCACCCAGGGAGGTGGGGGCAGAGCCGGATAAATCACAGAACTCACATAAGCAGCACTATTGATAAAACAATCAGTAACTGAGAACCGACAGAAACATAAAACATTATACTGTACATCCAAGCATTCGTTAAGAGTGTTAAGTACGGCAGGCCGCCCAGCAGGCAGGCCAACCAGGCCCACGTGGTTATAGCCAGTGGAGAGTTAGGAGAGGGGGCAGAGGGGCCTGGGCGAGTGGGGAGGACAGTCACCTAGACCCTAGCCCTCCTCCCATGACCGTGTGAGGCCCTATTGGAGGGGCTGTGTTTTCTTATTTTATTTATTTATTTATTTATTTTGGCTTTTTGAGACAGGGTCTCACTATGCAGTTCAGGCTGGCCTTGAACTCACTTTTGTAGCCCAGGCTGGTCTCGAACTCGCACCGATCCTCCTGCCTCAGCCTCCCGAGTGCTGGGATTACAGGCGTGCACCACCACGCCCGGCTGGGGCTGTGTTTTTAAATCAAGAACAAAGGTCATGCTTTAAACAAGGTTCAGAGAGGTCAAGCTACTTGCTTAAGACCACTGCAGCTAGGACAGTGGTGAAGTCGAGGCTTTAACCTTTGGGTTGCATACCCTGGGGGTATTTTCAGGCTATTCTGCCTCTGGTTTGCATAGAGCAGTGGCTTTTGCCTGAGACACTGAGTTGGAATAGAGTCAGTGCTTGGGCCAGTGGTTCTTCTGAGTCGGGAAAACCCATTTCTTTATATTCCGCACAACTTTGGGCAAAGACATTGATCTCCCTGGGCCTCAGTTTCCCCAGAGAGCTGTAAGCATGCAGTGAGAGGAATGGGGTGCTGGATGCCTTGTGAGACCCACCTCCACGTTCACGGTGTCCTGCAGTGCCAGCCTATGTGGCAGTGATGGAAGGGCCAGGGGGACAGATGACCTGCCAGATCCCTTCAGGTCAGACAGGACTCTCCTTCTGGTCCAGGGATGTGGCATAGCTCCACCTGCCTCCTTTATCCCACCAGCTCCCCTCAGTACCGGTGGAAGATCAGGAAAAAAATGGAGCAAAACAAATCGTTGGCCGGCGGCCCCAGCTGTTGATTTATTTCTAGGAAGGGCCTGCGTCTCCCGGACCGTCGACCTCTATTAATGTTGATGGGTTTAAAGCCACATATTCCGACGCCGTGTGCCTCTCCTGTCCCTTTAAAGAACCTGCTGTTAAGTTTCAAAGACCCTTGCTGAGAGCCAGGAGGGCCTGGGAGCGAGATTCCTGGCGGAAGAATCTTCCATCAAACGCGCCTGATAAATGGGGACTGCGCGGCTGTAGACACTCAGCTTGGACCCGGCCCAGCGTGCAGACTTCACTCGCTGCTGCCGCCACTGCTGGGATGAAAGGCGATGCGTCCCAAACAGAATGCTTCAACCCACAGCTGCCTGGGATTTGCAGCGGGCTCCTTGGCCTGGCCAGGGCTGGGGGTTGTGTGAGCTGGAGCGGCCAGGTGCAGGCTGTCTGTGTGTCCCAGACCATGCTGGCCGCTTTGCGTAGTTGCTGATTGCTTTTTGCAGCCAGGTGAGGCTTGCCAGTCCCATTCTGCGGAAGATTTTGAGGCCCAGAGGGTTTGGGGACCTGGCCTGGGGCTCTGCAGTCTGATAGGTGGGTGAGCTCTGGCCAGGAATCTGACGCCCTGAAGTGTTCTCTGCACTCCTCATTCAGCCCCTGAAAGCAACCTGGCATTTTGTAGTAGGCCAGCTGAGGCCTGAAGGGCTGACAACTTGCCCAGGACAGCGAATAGAATGGAGAGATTTTCTGGTTTCCATTGAAACCAGGTGCCTCACCTGGCCAGGACTGACAATTTTGCCATGCTCAGGTACCTTTCCTCCTCTCCTCATAGGCCAGGAAGGAAGGGATGGTGTTGCCAGCAGGGGCAGCAAGAGGCCACCCAGAACCCTCCTGGCCTCTGCAGTCCCTTTACCTCTGACAGGGCCCGAGGCCGCAGTCAGGCTGGATGGCTCTGTTCTAGAGACCAGGCCGGGCCTTGGGGAGCATCCTGGGTAGTTGGGTGCCTCGCAGGAACCTGACCACAGCGTTTCCATCCTCCTCTGTACTCAGAAAGTCAGCCTAGAAGGGACCTTGAGCAGCTTTCAGGACACACCAGGCTTCCCTGCCTCCTGCCCTGGCCTCATTGCTGATGTCGGTGACTCCCCCCTGCCCCCATCCTGCCCTAGTCTTTCCCACCTCTGCCCTTTCTCACATTATACCCCCAGTTTGAACACCTTTCCCTCTCCCTGCCTGCCTCACGAAGTCCGGCAACCTCCATTTATTTATTCAGGCAAAGACTTGAACCTGAGATCCTCCTGCCTCAGCCTCCCAAGTGCCAGGGTCCTAAGCATATACCACCACACCTGGGGTAAATCCTGCCTCTTCTTTAGGGCTCAGCATTGTGGATGTCTCTTCCGGGCGGTCTTCCTGCCCTTAACCCATGGCTTGTGCCTTCTGCTGGGCCCCTGCCACCCTTGGGCTTGCTTCTTCCTATTTTCTGTTTCCCTGCTAGCTGTCCTGGAGCCCTGGAGGCAGGAGAGCCCAGAGGAGCCACCTACTGTCCCACCTTTCCTGAGCCTGCACAGGGAGCAGCTTTGGGGCTGGGGTCAGGGCAGGGTCCCGGTGCTCTATTCTTTATCCTTCCCACAACCCAATCAATCCCGCTCCCAATGTGCCCGAGGATTGATATTCTTCCCCAGCTGGCCCAGGGCCCGATCGATTTCTTCTTAAAGGCACAGCCTCCCTTTGGGATATCCTGGGGAGGCAGCTGTTAATTACTAGGTGCTCTTATTCACTGAGCGCAGGCAGGGGCAGATGCAGAGTTGGGTGCCCAATACAGGTGGGCAGGGGGTCATCCAGCGTGACCCTCAGTAGCTGAGACCAGGCAGCAGGACCTCTTTTCTGAGGTTGGCCCAGGACTCAGGTTCGTGTGGTAATTTGCCCAAAGCCGTGGCACCTGGGAGGGACGGGAGCCCTTTCCACTTACTGCTAAGGTCTGTGTGCCTCACAGGGATCTGACCCTCAGGAGGGAGGGAGGGGGCAACCCTGAAGCTCTCCAGGCCACTGCCGAGTTCCAGGCCCCCTTCTGGGCAGCAGCCCTCTCCTGTTGCCATGATTGTAATCAGGGACGAGAAACACTGACTAGTACTTGGGAATTATTAAGCTTCTTGCACCTGGATCTGGAGCCTCCGCCAACCTGGACCAGGGCAGGGCCTTCTTGCTCAGGTTGCCGGCAGTACTTGGGGCTCCCTTCCTTCCTGCCCCTGCCCACGCTCAGGTATGACAGCAATGTCACCTGCAGGCTGTCCCTTCCTCATCCCAGGACTGGCTTTGTTTTCTGGCCCCTGAGCTGTCACGTGACCTTGAGTAAGTCACGTCACCACTCCAGGTCTCAGTGTTTTTCATCTGTAAAAAGGACACGGTGCTTTTGCTGAAGGAGGGTAGGGTGCAGGATCAGACGGACTGGAGCAACTGAAAGGTGCTCTGCTTGGAAACCGCGTCGCTTCATTTTGTCCACTGAAAGATGCAGTCCTTGCAGCCCAGAAAAGGGGAGTTTCCAGAACTGCAGGATCAGAAGTTTCCAGTGTCCAGGACAGAGCTCAAGGGGGTGATGTCCTGTGGCCCTCCTTCTTGCTGAGACCCTTGGGCACTGTTCCTGGCAGGCTGTGACCCACATCCAGCCTGGCAGTTCCCCAGCTCCGTCTCTCTGCTTCTCCGAGGGATCCAGTCATCTAGAAACTGTGCTCTTCCACCAAGGCTGTGTCCAGTGGTGTCCAGCCCGGAGCAAGTGTCTACATGGACTGATGGCATAAAACCCAGGGGCCATTCACTCAGAGGACAGGGTAGGGTAAGTCTGGAGGCTGCGGAACCCGCACTGTCTGCTCCCTAAGGGTCATAGCACGAGGAGAAAACAGTGGACAGAAACCAGCTCCTCCTGGCAGGTGGAGTAGGGAGAACAGGAGCCACCCCGCAGGAAGCAGAGAAAGGCATCCTGGGAATAAGCTAAGCCTTGATATGGAAGAACTGGGACCTCTCCTGGGAGATTCCTGCAGGTCTCCAAGTGCTGACATTGGCGGATGGATTACTGGCAGCCCAGAGGGGATGTCCAGGAGACTTGGGAGCCCCATCTCTGATTGCAAGAGCATTAATTAGCTGAGAATACCGCTATTCAGGAATGATGCAGGCTCCATCTCAGGAGGACCCCTGTGCTGTGGAAGCCAGGCCTCCAGGCCCCCAGCAGTTCGCTGCCCGTGTGCTCACTTCCGGTTGTGTCTGCCTTGCCTTGCCCCTCTCTGGAGTCCCCAAGGGGAACACTGTTGGCGCTGACCTCACACTTGAGCGGCGTCGCTACCCCTGCAGGGCTTCTGACCCTGGAGGTGCCAATTCAGCCAGGCCTCGGAGGAGGGCACCAGTGTCCCCACAGCAGGTTCCACACTTGGACGGGTCAGGACCCTGGGCTGGGTAGTGACTCTGGTTCACTGTCTGACATATTAATTCCATGAACCTTCATTGGCTGCCTATGTACTTCAGGCACTAGGGTGGAGAGAGAAGTCAGTCACAGTTCATACGCTAAGGAGTCAGTGTTTAAGATGCCATCCATCTGCTGCTTCACACATTCATCCATCCATCCATCCATTCATTCATTCATTCATTCACTTATTAAACATTACAGTGGCCACCTACAAAAGCTGGGCATAGAGCCAGACTTATAAGAGCATAGGAACAGAACTGAGGTGGTCTCTGCTTTCAAAATCACCTCTGGTGGGGAAGACAGACAGACAGACATGCAGGGACAATTAGGCAGCTCTCAGGAGAGTCCAAATTGCAGCAGCCAGGTGGCTGATTCTTCCTCTCCTCCTTCTGCTCCTTTTCTTCCTCTTCCCTGCCCCCCTTTCTCCCTATCATGGTTTCTTTTGGTTCTAGAGATTAACTTCAGAGTCTTTACACTGAGCCACACCCCCCCCCAATTCCTTTTAAAAAAAAGTTACTATTTATTTATTTATTTATTTGGTACAGGGTCTCATTACGCAGCTTGGACTCCTAAGGATCCTCCTGTCTCAGCTTCCCCAGCACTGGGATTACAAGCATGCACCACCATGCCCAGTTTTGGCAGTAGGCATAGCATTCTTAGGTTCTGGGGTTGGCACAGCATGTGGTACTGGGGATGAAACTTGGGTCCCTGCACTTGCCAGGCAGGTGCTTAGACTGTTGAGCTATCATCTCCCCAGCCCCAATTTTTAACTAAAGATTATAAGTCTGAGACAAGGGCTAGTCTCATCAAGTCACTAAAATCTCCTGGCTGTGCTCAGACTTTTGCCATGTTCCTGCCTCAGCCTTCCAGAGTGCTAGCATTAGAGGTGTGCCACCATGCCCAGCTGCCCGGCCTCTTCTTAGGCAAGTTGAGGGCTGTGCTGGTTTGGGACAGTCACACAGTCCCTGCCTCAGGCCTGGTTCCAGGACAGGAAGGAGTCTGTCAAGCTGGCTGGCTACTAGGTAGGTCCCCATAAGCTGAGAATGGATTGGAGTAGAGGGTGGCACAGTGCCCTCCTCAGTACTCTGATGATGTTGTGCATGAGAATGGGAGCCCTCTGCCTTGGGGAAGGCAAGGAAATCCGTTTCCTAGCTAGGAAATTATTGAATATTTAGGAGCTGGAGCAGATCGTTTAGAGGGGAAATGAATTTCTCGGCTTCCTCTGGCTGAGATAAATCAGCCCAGATGCTCCTGTATTTTCATCTGCCCCCACAGCCTGATGGGTGTTTATGCAGTACAAAAGTAATCGCTCTCTCAGAAGTGGTGGCAATGGCTTCTTCAGCCACCGGCTCCCCGTAAACGCTGCTGGTGCACTGGACTCCGCGGCCCTGGAAGCAGAGGAATCTGTCCTCTGGGACGTTTAGAGTGTCCCCTGCCCTCTGATGGCTGAGGTCAGTAGGCTTCCTGTGGCACTGGCAGAGCTCGGAGCCTTAGCTAGGGACAGAGGAGAGACCTCAGGAGGCAGCCCAGGGTCTGAGCCCCGAGGCAGGAGGGGAGCGGTGCTGGGGCTAAGTTGGACTGGAGGAGGACTGTGGTAGTGTTTTGCTAGATGGACTGACATGGGCCCGGTGGTGCCAAGGCCTTCCTGCTAGGTGCTAGGTTGGATTCCCAGCCCGTAAAGGCTGTAGTGTCTCCCGGGCCTGGCATCAGCTCATCTTTCCTGTAAGTCTCGGCCTTTCCAGCACAGGCCTAGGCCAGCTCTCCCCTATTGTGCCAAATAGCAAACCAGCTCTGGCTCTGGGGCTGTGTGGCTTTTGGCCCAGTGACTCTACCTGACCCTTGTAGTGTGGTCCCTGGCTACCTGGAGGCTGAATCCTCCTTTCTTTTCTTTTTTTTTTTCTTCTTTTTGTCACAGGGTCTTGCAATGCAGTGCAGGCTGGCCTAGAGCTCACTTTCGTAGCCAGGCTGGTCTGGAACTCACATCAATCATTCTGCCTCAGCCTCCCAAGTGCTGGCTGGGATCACAGGCCTACGCTACCATGCCCAGCTGAGGGTGAATACTCTTTAGAGACTTAAAAAAAAAAACAAAAAACAAAAAACAAACAAACAAAAAACAAGATTCTGTGTTTCTGGCTCTTGTCTGGTTTTGAACTGACTCTATTTCCTTTCCTTGATTAAAAAAAATAATATTTGCTTGCAGCCAAAAAAAATTAAAATAATCCAGGAAGACAGGAAGTGAAGGTCAATGGCAGCCTCCTCTCTCCTCAAAGTCCACAGTTTAACATCTGTGTATATTTTTGTCCTAATGCGGTGTTCTTTTTAAAGGCCATCCTGCTCAGGCTGTGTTTACTGAGGTCGTTGTATTTTGAGTTTCAGGTTGACTCTGGTTTAAAAGCAGTTTGGGAGATAGCACCCTAGAAATGGGGTCCAGGGGATGGGAAGCGGAGGAAGCTGACTTTGTTCTTGAGTGGGTGGAGGTGTGCTTGTTCCAGGAGTTTCAGGAGCCTTTGGGTGGAGGAGCCCAAAGGGCTCTCCCAGCTTGGGGGCATCATTGGACAGGGTGGGCCTGTCCCCTTCACAGGAGAACAGTATTCTCCAGACAACCTGCCAAAGTGCTGGGAGGTGCTATTTCCACCCCCCACCCCTCCTTGCTCTAGCCTGGATCAACAAGGCACCCTGGCCCTGACTGAAGCACCGAAATCCTACAGCACTCATGTTCTTCAGCCTCGGTCCCATAAAGGAGGACACTACCCTGGACAGTGACAGGGTAGAGGGGACAAGCAGAGGACAAGAATGCCACCTAGCAGCTGTCTACCTCCCGCTATGGGTGCTGAGAGGAGGGGAGGACAAAGTGGGGAGCATCTTGTACAAAGCCGGACTGCTGCCTGAAGGTCCCTCTGCAGCTGTTGCTTCCTTACCATAGGCAAGGTTTGTGCCACTCGACCTCTGATTTCTCTCTTATAAAATGGACGCAATGTTCACAGCTAAAGAGTCACATGAGGGAGACTGTTCCAATGAAAACTGTGGAAACTAGTTTTTACTCTTCGTTTTTATGGTTTTGGGTTTTTATTATATTTTATTTATTTATTTATTTATTTTTAATCATTTTGAGACAGGGTTTCACCCTGTAGTTCAGGCTGGTCTTGAACTCAGTTTGTAGCCCATGCTGACCTTGAACTCACAGCAATTCTCCTGCCTCAGTCTCCCAAGTGCAGGGATTACAGGCATGGGCCACCTGTAACCAGCTCGGCCAGTTTTCATTCTTGGATAATGATAGGTTCTGGCCCTAGCATGAATTGCTAAAATTATCATGGTGATCATCTATATATGGCTGAAACCCTTAAAACAAAGCCCATCTTCCCCAAGACCGCCTCCTCCCTTTTTCTCCAACTTAACCCAGGATATGATTTACTTCCACCCTTCCTAATGCCTCAGGAAAGACCCCCAATTAGCTCCCTCAGGTATATCTAAACATCCCTTCCAAATTCCACCCCTGGCAAAAGACCATAAAAGCCTCAGCTTCCTTTTGTCTAATGGAGAGAGACAATTCCTCATCCTTCCCCACATCTTTTCTCCTGTCCTCAAAGAAAATAAAGCCCCTTTCTCTTTTTCCTTCTGCCTGTTTCTCTGCTGAGCCATGAACCTATCAGGTAACAAGTAGTGAGAGGTATTGGCCTAACCTTGTACTAAATCTCAGGCTGAGTGGAGGCTTTGGAAAAAACTCTTTTTATTTTTTTTTTTCTCTAAAATCTTTAGATTCCTTCTCTCTTTTCTTTCTCCTGCTCCTCCATCTCCATCTCCACCTCCTTCCCCCTTTTCCTTCTTTCAATGTGGAGATTGAACCCCCCAATTTTTTTTTTTTTAAATGGAACTACATCCCCGGCCCTTTTTATTTTGAGACAGGGCCTTGTTAAGTTGCCCAGGCTTGGCTCAAATTTTCAATCCTCCCTAGTGAACTCCTTGATCAGGAAGCTCGATTGGCTTCTTCAGCTGGTGCTACCCTCGATGCTCAGGCTGGTCCAGCACCTGATTGGTGGCACAAGTAGCTATGGAAGAATGAGTGTGTGGCAGGATGCTACAGAAGGGCTTCTTCTCCCTTGGAGACCTGGAGGTGGAAAAGAAAGCTATGACAGCCCCAGGCCTCTGGCTGAGCCGAGGTTTCTTTCTTTTCCTTCCACAGCGCCCCACTGAGAGCCTGTGACCCAAGTTTTCTGCACCACCGTGTTATGCCACAGATTCATTTTCGGTCAGACAGATCCAATTTGGTTCTCAAGTTAAAAAAACAAAGAGGTATAATTAAAAAACAACAACCACAGTGGCTCAGAACTTCAGCTTTCACAGTTGATTCTTCCCAGGAGCTGGTGATGGGGCAGCAGGTGCAGCCTCGCTGGTTCTGGAAGAGGCACCAGGCCTGGTGCAGGTGGGTGGGCCTGTCTCCCATTGTGCTGGGCCCACCTCCACTCCATGTGACCCACTGGAGCCCCTGGTCCTCTCCTCTGAAGGGAGACCCCTTACCTGTTCTTTCGGGTACCTCAAGAACACAGAGCCATAAGGGTAGCCACCAAGAGGGGTCCTCCTGGGTGTGGGTTCCCAGGAGCCACTGGTCCTGGTCACTAGTGCCCACACTTCCTCCTTCTTAAGACTGTGACCGAGGGGCCTTCAGGCCTCCCTTTATAGATGAGGAAACGGAGGCCCAGGAAGGCTGGCAGTTTGTCCTTAGGTTACCAGCTGCAAAGGAGTTAACTATGCCAAGATACCACATTGCACACAGCTGGGAGTACAAGAGAACACAGGTTCAGGGCTTGGCTGGCTGGCTGGCTGGCTGGCTGCTGGACTGAAAGCCAAACTGAGAGCCCAGAGGAAAACAGGAAACCAAGTGCAGCTGCGCAGTAAACCGCTTCGCCTTCACTCTCAAAGATGGCAGGTGAGCAGCTTGCTGTGTGACTCTGGCGATCCACAGAACCTCTCTGGGCACAACGACACCATCTGCTCCCTGAGGAGGGCTTGGAGGCTACATCTCTAATCTCTTGCTGGGCTGCGGTAGGCTCTGATTTTCTAATTTTCCACGCTGCGTGGCTGTGAGGTGCGCGTTCATCCCGAGAGCAGAGGTGGTCGTGCGGGTGCCGCTGCATGAAATTTTAATTCTGACTTGCAGCACTTTCTAAAGAGCCGCAATCATAAGCAGAAACTGGGAGTCAGACACAGGTATCTCTTGTGGGTGCCCATAAATAGTATTCTTCTCTTAATTAGCAGCAAGCACTTCACAGTTGGGTGATTTTTCAATTTCCCTGGGCTCCCACTCCTGGCACAGTGTCATGGAGCACAGGCTTCTCCCTCGAGCCTCACAGGTTCAAATCTCAGGGATGCCCTTTTTTTTTGGTGGCTGGTTCGGTCTGCCCTTTGGGCAGGGCTGTAGTGTGGGGATCGAACTGTGATCCCCGCGGTTGCCTACACTTCCCTAGGCAGGCACTTTGGACTGCTGAGCTGTCTCACCGGCCTGGTGCTGCTTTTCTATCTGTGAGTCTGTGCTGGAAGCTCCCTTGTGCCCCAGCTTCCTGAGGGTGGTGGGACCTGCTCCCCAGGATTGAATGAACGAATCCACACTGCCTCTAGGTCAGTGCTTGGGATGCAGGGACGGCGTGTGAGTGTTGGCCTTCGTTCCCGTCACTTTCCCCCTTTGTGTATTAATTAGTCAGCTCAGGCTGTGGAATGCATCATGGGTTCTGGCGCTTCAACAATCAACAGGGCTGGAGTCCAAGATCAAGGTGGGGGCAGCCTGGGTGTTTCCTGAGCCTCGAATCTTCTCTCTGACATCTCTTCCTCCTCCCTATCTGGCAGATTAGGCCCACCCTGTAACCTCATTTAATCTTTAAAAAATTAAAAAAAAATTTATTGACACAGGGTCTCACTACATAGCTCAGATTCATAGTGCTCCTCCTATCTCAGCCTCCACAGCACTGGGATTACAGGTGTGTACCACCATGCCCGGCTTCGGCTGGCACAGCACACCCAGGGCTCTGGGGATCGAACTCACATCCTTCTGCTTGCCAGGCAAGCACTTATGCTATTGAGCCATCTCCCCAGTCCCCCCCCCCCAACTCTAGAGACCTTTAATTTTGAAACTGGCACCCCTGGACAGGTGCTCGATTGCCCATATCCTAACCACAGCCTCCTCCTTCATTGATTTTTCTCTGCATGGCACCTGAGTTTTGCTCCTGACATGAGGGACACCTGGTCCCAGGAAGCCTGGGGCAGGAGGGAAGATTTAGGCTTGAGCATCTCCAGGTGCCTGGGACTCTGCTGGAGCCAGGGCTGGTGAGGGTTAAAGCCCCATCAAGACAGTACACCCAGTGAACCTGAGGAGGAAAGCAGCCGCAGCATTACCATGATTAATGTTATTTCAAAACCTTAATTTCACCCCCTCTACCAGAAATGTTTTGCTGGAGGTAGTTCTGAGTGCTATCTCTCCATTCTAAGTGTCCTTTCCCTGGAGTAATTTGGAGCAAGGTTACTGCCTCTCGCCTCTGATCTTCCACCAAGACCGCCCTGGAAGAAGTAGGGGGCTGCTGGGTGGGGGAGGTCAGCCGGGCCTATAAGCCGGGGCTTTGTACCCTCACCCTTCCTTGGGTAGACAAAGGGAGGCCTCAGTGCCTACAGGCAGTGTGGGGGTGGGTAGCGCATGCTTCCTCTTGCTCTGCCCTTTGCTGTCTGAAACTTCCTCAGGGCTCAGCTTCTCACCTGCAGAGTGGGGGACAGGATGGTGCTCTGTGTCCTGGTGGTCTGGTGTGACTCTGTACACACCAGTCACCCAGAGGCTGTGGGGAGGGCTGTGCCACTGACTACAATTCCAGCAGGTTCTCCAGGGATACCCCAGGGGCTGCTCTACAGCAGCCTCTGTCCAAAGCTGAGACCGTGGTGATGAAATACGGCGCCAGCTCTCGGTATCACTGAAGGACCCCAAAGTGCATGTCCCTTAGTTTAGTACTTGATATGGTTTAGATCTAGGGGGCCACCTCAGAGTCTCCTGGGTTCAGAGGTGGGGCTTTAGGGGGTGCTGTACTCTCTAGCGGATCGATCCCATGGGTGTGCTCTGGTGAGGTGGGGCTTGGTAGGACAGGTGTGATTGGGGGTGTGCCTTTGGAGGGCCTGCCTCCCTTCCCAGCACCTCTATCCTGGGCACCCTGAAGCAAGCTGCGCCCCTATACCAGGCCCTCCCCCCATGCTGTCTCTTCCTTGCAGCCAGCCAGCCATGGACTGAATCCCTCCAAACCATGAGCCAGAACAGGCCCCTCCTTTAAGTGGTAGGTCTCAGGTATTGTGTCCCAGGAATGGGACATCTGACTGATACAGCAGCACCAGCATTTCACCTTCACCACGATCTTCTTCTCATCCACCCCTCAGCAGAAGAGGTAAGTGGGACCCAGAGATAGTCTGAGACTTGCTCCAGCCAGGTTTTTACAGAGGAGGTGCTGTCACTAGATGAACGTAGCCAGGACTTGTTAGCCAGGCTCTGGGAGAGCCTCCTCACTTGCTGATTCCTTAAAAATTCTGCAGTCTACTTCCTTTCTGTCACATCTGAGGAGACTAAGGTCAGACGGGTGAAGGACAGACACTTAAGGGGACGGATGCGGGAGCCAGAAAATCCTGTGTTCAGGTCTTTCCTCCATCATGTGCTGGTTGGGTGACCTAGGCTCTGGGCGTGTTGCTTCTTCCCTTGGAGTCTCTGCTTCACCATCTGTGAAATGGGCTTCTGCATGGTCCTCAGGGACTGCCCTGTGCGGGTATTCATACTGTTATGGTTTGTGTCTAGGTGTCCCCCCCAAAGCCTCCTGCAGTCATGGGGCAGCATCTGGAATTTGTAATTGATTATTGTGGAAATGGGTGCTGCACCTCCCTTAGGGCAAGTGATTTGCATTTCAATGTAAGGTAGGAAGAGAAGTTAGCTGTTTGAGCTGCTGCTAGCTCTGTTGTTCTTGCCTGCCACCCTGTGCCGCTCTGCCTTGGAGCTAGCTGAATATGGACTAAAACCTCCAGTAATGGTGAGCTAAAATAAACCTTGCTTTCCCTCATTTGGAATGTCAGGTGTTCGTCTCAGCAACGAGAGGGGAGTAACCAAGACACATACCTTGGTCACTATCCTCTTGTATAGTCCCAGGCTTGATCTGTGTATCCAGCAGGCTAGGCAGGACTGTCACTTCTGAGGTCAGAAGCCTGGGTTATAAAAGATGCAGTGGCTTCTGTTAGTCACTCTGGCCACTCCTGTTGCAAGAAGGCAGCTGCCAAGCCCTGGGACCCCTTGGGAAGCCCCTCAGGAGAAACGCCCATGAAAACAGAGAGGAACTGCGCCCGCCGGGCACCTTGAGGGTGAACTCAGCAGTGCCTGCTCTGGGCTTGGTGAAGGCCTGGCTGGCGGGCTGCAAACAGCGGGAGACTTGTGCGCCGCTCTTGGCTTCCCAGCCTGTGCAAGTGACACGGGTTGGTAAGTGCTCGCTCTAAGGGTAGATAGCACCCAGGGAGGGCTCTCTTATGGGCACCCTGGGGACTGAATTTGGGGGGCACAGAACAGGAAACAGTATGAGGTGATGACAGCAGGAAACGATAGTCACATCCTCCTGCCTGCAGGCCCCCAAGAATGCGGGCCAAGGTGGGACAGAGCCGCTGCGCTCTGGCACCCAGTTCTAACCATTTGCGCCACCTGGACCTTCACGACCTTGGTGGGCACCTGAAGCTTTGCTGGAAATAGAACCACAAGGTCAGAGGGCAGAGTACAGAGGAGGCTGTGATGGTGATGGTGACAGTCAGTGGGTCCTAGGACAAGGGGCAACCAGGGGGTGCTGGGGTGCGGGCCAAGCACAGGGCTGTGTGTCCATGCAGGTCACCTCCGAGACCATCCAGCCCAGTGCCCTTTGGTGGGTGGCTCACTGCTCATTTCTGGGCCTGTTGCCTGTGGAAGGCTCTGGGAAGCCATGGCAACCAAAGGACATTTAGTGCACCGGGATGATGGAGGCCAGGCACCTGGTGTCCCTGAGGCCACATGGGGAGATGCTTGGGAAGACAGTCTGCTAGGGTGTTCCCCCTGGTTACACGAGGCCTCTGTGAGACATAGGACTCAGAGGGTCAGTGTGCAGGTACAGCCCTGCACCACCAGCTCCAGTACGGCAGGAGGGGCAAGCTTTCTGGCCTACCAGAGGGTACCTTTGGAGGTGCTGTCTCTAAGTCCTGGGCCACTGAAGTGACTACCTGTTTTCAGGAGGTGTCCCTCGCTTCAACCAAGTTCTCACAGAGGCCAGGAAGTGGAGGCACAGAGAGGTTGAGGGACCTGCCCAGGTTGCACAGCAGGCTGTTGCTGAGGCATGGCTGGAAATCCTGTGTCCTACTACACACTTCGTGCTGGGATGGGCGCATGGTGTGCAGGGCTGGGGACATCTGGTCAGGGGCCTTGTGTGTATGCCTGTCCCTCGGCTGGTGGGTCTTCACTCCTTCCCTGCCTGATTCAGACAGGCAGCCCTATCCTCCCTGGTCTTTTCTGACAGGGTCTTCATATGGGGAATAACTGGGGTGGGAAATTCTGGCAGAGTAGAGTGCGCCAAGTTGGACCTTGGGTGTCAGGCAGATTGGGAATGGAGCTGGTGAAGGGCCCTGGTGGGGATTCTGGGAGAGCTTCCCTGTGTCCTTTTGGCTCCTTCCAGAACCTGTGTGCCAGGGTAGCCCCTGTCCCAGTCCCCTGCCCAACTCACCTCCCTACACAGAAAACATCTGGCTGAATTTCCGGTCGAGTTCTGTGGTGCACAAGCGGGTCCCAGGGTCCTCAGTCCTGGACCACAGCACAGCCACCAGCTAATGCCACATAAGCATGCCCCCTCTGAATCTCAGTTGCTTACAGCTGCATCAATTGCCCTTCTCTCAGGCAGCACATTGGGTCTTTAACATGGGTGTCACCTGTCTCTAGCTCCTAATAGCTTGCAACGACTCCTAAGGACTCAGTGTGAGGCTGGCACCCTATGGCACAGATCCCAAGGCAAGACCAAAGGTTGAGACCCACACCATGTGGCAGGATGGTGGATTCACATTTCTAGCACTGCAAAATCCCATAGCCTAAGTGTGAGTGCTGAAATGGAATAAAGTGGCAGGAAGAAGAACCAGGGGTCCAGTGGTCCCCAGTGGGGACTTGTGACAACCACAGTACTGCATTCCCTCCACCAAACCTAAGAAGTCACTAATTTCTGTACCACAGAGGAAGAAAAGTGGCTCCAACTAACATATGGTGTGATGCTTTCCCAGCCCAATACAGTTCTCTGTAATTCTTTTAAAGAACTGTTTAATACTAAGGTGCAGAAGCGCCCACAGTTGGGACAATCGTGTCTAGGTTTGGTCTTGCGCAGGTGATCACAGCTGTGTCATGGTGGCCACTGTCTCAAGAGCTTGAGGGTTGCCACAGATGGGAGGTACGTCTTGACTCCAGGAAACCCGGTTAGCAGATTGTTATGGTTTATGTCTAGTTGTCCCCCCAAAGCCTCATGCAATCATGGGGCAGGAACTTCTATAGATTGAGACTTGACTCATGAGTCACTGGGATTATGTGTTTCAGTATTGATGAGATTATGGTCTGAGTACTGGTGGGAATTATAGCTGTGGCCTGAAGTGGATAGGCTAAGGCAGAGAGCCTGATGTAATTTAAAGAGAGACAGAGAGATAGACTCATGCTGTTGCTCTGCTGCCCTGTTTGGTTGGCTGCCTCTGCCACCATATTGTTGCTGTTCCGCTGCCATGAACTGGATGCTCTCTGCCCTTTTTCACTCAGCCTTGGGCCAGCCAAATATGGACTGAAACCTCCAGTAACTGTGAGCTAAATAAACCTTTCCTTCCTTCATTTTGGGTGTCAGGTATTTGTCCCAGTAACAAGTAAAAAGTAACTAAGACATGGGTACATCTTAGAATTGATGAAACCTGTGTCTCATGATGAGGGCTTGTCCCCAGGCTGGACTCAGGATCCAGGCTCTGAGGGGGAAGTTCATT
>PVJA010008109.1:0-65743 GCA_004027025.1 Myocastor coypus
AAGGACCTGGAAAGAGGCCCTGCAAGGCCCTCCATCTGGTGGGCCTTTCTTTTTGAGGCATAAAGGTGACTGGAAACAGAAAGAAGAGCCCTTTCATCAAATCATGTTGGGACAATTAGACAACCACATAAAATAAGAGAATCTAGATCCAATTCATTACAGAAAAATGATCTCAAATGTCTTTCCCTATAAATGTTAGAAGCCAATTGGTAGTGCTTTATTGCATAAATTATGTTACATAGTACAACTATGTTGTATAGTATAATAGTAAAATATGGTTGTAGTATGGTAGCATAGTATTTTTTTAAATTTATGTAAGGGTCTGCAGGGTCTATAGCATCTCACTACATAGATCGGACTCATAGTGATCTATCTGCCTGTGTCCAAATAGAGTCACCAAGAAGGCACAACTTCAGAGGCACAGATTTTAGAGGGACATATACACCCAGTTCAGAATAAAGCATGTGAAAAGATGCACAGTATAATTTATCAGGGAACTGAAGACCGGAACAAGACAAACACCACTTTGCACCTATTAGAATGGCTGCATCTCAAACACAGGCAATACTAAGTGCTAATGAGAAAGTGGAACAACAGGAAGTCTCAATCAATGCTTGGAACGCAGAGTACAGCTGCTGGGCACGACAGACTGGTGGTTTCTCAGCTAAACAGAACTTGTTATAAGATCAAGCAATCAGACTCCTCAAATTTTCCCAAAGGAGCAAGACACATATCCATACCAAAGCATGCACATGGCTTATTAATACTTGTGAGGACTGGCAGCAGCCCAGATGTTCCTTGCAAGATGAATAAATTGTCCGGCATCAATACAATAGAATACTACCGAGCAGTAAAAAGGACAATGATTCTCAATCACATGTCAGCAAATGAAAGACAACAGTCTAAAAAGGCGAAGCTAAAAGAAGACAATGAAAGGCTGAGTGGTTGCCAGAGCCAGAAAGGGGTGAGGGGTGAATAGGCAAAGCTGGTGGGGGGATTTTGATAGTGAAGAAATTATGCATTGGGCATATCCCTGCCTTCCAGCACCAGGAGTCCTCCAGAGGCTGGCAAGATCCTGGAGGTGAATGAAAGGTTAAAAGAGTGAGATTATTCACAGCAGAACTCAAAAGTTTTCTGACTGTATATGCTCACTGTAAAAAAAAAAAAAAAAAAAAAAAAAAAAAAAAAAAAAAAAAAAAAAAAGAAAACACCTACTCCGTATCAATGCAGTGGAATTTTTTTTTTTTTTTTTTTTTTTTTAAGAAACCCTTAAGTCCTATTCAACTTTATCTCCTTCTGTTGACTTAGGACAGAGAGAATGACTGGGCCCAGCCCATGCGACCCACCATCTGCGGAGTGGCCTGAAGGAGGACATTCAACTCACGCAGGCTCAAGCCCAATGTCATCTTGAATGGCTGGAAGAGGCCCCCTGCCTGTCTGTCTGGGTGTTTCTTGCGAGAAGCCAGTTCCCAGGGTGAGAGATGGCCGCCAGCCAACCCTCTGCATTCCAGAAGCAGTTTTTCCAAAAGGAAAGGGCAGTAAATTTAAGGAGAGACTCAGGGAGCCTGAGGGGTGGGGAGGACTTCCAGCCCCACCAGGGGACTGCTTTTCTCTTTAGGCAGAAAGAGGATGCAAATCTCCAAGGTTGGAGTGAGGGCCAGGGCTTCAAGGACTGGAGCGCGTAGCTGAGGGCAGAGGCCCTGGCCGCCATGATGATCAAGATGGCAGGGGCAGCTCACTTTGCCCACCATGCCTGCTGGATGCAAAGCACTGAGCTAGATGTGAGGCAGAGAAGATGGTACAAGCACACGGGACTTTATGGAATAAACAGAAATGACATTTCCAGTGTCACTCATTGAGTGTATCCTTCCTTGGTGACATAGTACTGTTGTCATAAAATGCTACCTCATCCTTTAAATGTCTCCCTGTAAGGACAGCCAAGGCTCAGAAAGTTCCAGGGCACACATCAGACCTCTCCTCCAGACTCCACGATGCTGAGCTGCCTCCACCATTCTTGGACTCCATGGTTATCAGCTGGGGGTGAATCTGCCCCTCAGAGACACATGGCAATAGGAGGAGCAGTTTTCACTGTTACAATGTGAGGAGTGTTCCTGGCACTACGGGTCAGAGATGCTGGCGATATTCTGTTGTGAAGTGCACATACACCACCACAAATAATTCTCTGGCCCCAGATGTTGGGGTACTAAGGTGGGAACTCTGTGGCTAGCAGCACTGCTGGGCAGCCATCTTCAGAAGTATGTAAAAGGAAAACAAACAACAAGAATGGTCTTTAAAAGAGTGGGCAGCAGCTGCCAGGAAGTGCCATGCCAGCCCTGTTACCCAGCAACATCCACCAGAAGCCGAGCAGCTGTTTCTGATGTTACCCAGAGAGGGCCCCCATCTGCCTCACAAGCACCCAGCAGTTGGCCAAGATTGGCTTCTGAGTCGGGGATGGGGATCTGAGGCATGGAGGCCAAGTCCTCACGGGGCTTCTTTTAGGGACCAACAGTTAGGGATTCAGTGTTTCATGGGCTAGCTGATGACACACTCTCAAAGCTGTGCCTATGTCCTGACCCCCCTGAAGCCACAAAGCTGGCCTTATTTGGGGAAAACATGTAATAAGGTAGGGATTCTGAGATAAGATCTTCCTGGATCACCCTGTGACACCCTAAATCCAAGTGTTGCCATACGATCAGGTTCCTTTGTTGGCTGCTGACCAAATCAGAGACCATTTATTTTGGTAAAAATGAAACAAAGCTGACTCCAAGGAGCTGCTGGGGACCCACTGCCCAAATCCCCTTCTCCCAGGGTACAGGTGTTTGGTCTTTCATAGCAGGAACAGCGTGGGGAGGTTATGGCGAGAGGCAGACACATCCAAGCTGGTTTCATGCCTTCCTGAATCCGACCTTTCTCCTTTCCTGTCCTGTGGTAATGAAAATGATTCCGGTTCCTGCATGCTCTGCCCATTTATGTGGACAAAGGGAAGGTAGGGGTGGCAGTTTATGCCCTCATGCTAAGGAAGATTGGAGATGCTGCTTATCTCTAAAGGAAAAAAAAATCCAACTTTTAAAGCTCCATTCTTGTCATTCCTGCTATAGAAGGACTGAAAAATATGCAGTGATTCAGAAGGGCAGGGGGCCTAAAAATGAAAGGCAAGGCCAGGCCAGGCCTGCGGTATTTGCCAATAGTCCCAGCTGCTCAAGAGGCCTAAGCAGAAGGGGCACTTGAGCCCAGGAGTTCAAGACCAGCCCAGACAACACAATGAGATGCTGTCTATCTTAGTCACTTAGCTTATGGCTGGGGTAAAATACCAGACACTTGCAACTTAGAGGTTGATTACCAAGCTGGTTTTAAAGAAGGAAATATAGCAGAGGGGAGTGGTGGAAGAGAAGCTACTCAGGGCATTGTGATGAGCAAGCAGAAGATGAAGGGAGGGGCTGAGGAAGGTGACGCCGACTCCCACCCACGTGGACCTGCCTCTTCTGACCAAGCCCCATACCTTACCAGCAGCCAGTCAGCTCTAAAGTTCCCATAATGCACTCTCCTTCCAAAACCCCATCTCTGAACACATGAGGCTTTAGGTCATCACCTAGATATAAACTATATGGTGGCTTAACTAATGGGCAACTTATAAAACCCAGCTGAACTGAATCAGCTGGGTTCTGGGTGTGGAAGGCCCACTCTAAGATTGTTGCCAACATCATAGAAAGAGAACGATGCAAGAAGGTGAGCTATTGATTCCTCTGGAGAGTTGGTTGCGCTGGGTTTCCTCGTGTGAACCCAGTGGTTCTTGTCACCCTGGGAGCTCAGATCCTTGTTGTCACTGAGAGATCTGGTCCTTACCTTGAGCATCCCTTCCTGGCTCCAGGACAGACCCCTCATCCTGCTGGCACAGACTTTCTAGCTCCTACCACTGACCTTTTGGTCTTCCTAGTGTAGATCCTTGCTACAGACTTGCATGAGACATTATAGTGGGCTCTAGGCCTCCTTGAGGAGCAGAATGCCGTGGGCTCTAGGACTTTAAATGGATCCATGCTATGGGCCCTAGAACTTCAGCTAGGACCCAGGCCATCCACTGACAGATCTCCCTCCCTCTTTAGCATTTGACCCTCTGAGTCAATATTATAAAATAATCCTATAAATGATCTGTCTTGTATTAAATCTTTTCTCCTATAAACCCTCACTGCAGCAAACCATAACACCATCTCTTAAAATATAAAATGAAAGTGCAATGGGCCCAAGAGGTAGAATTCGGGTTCTTATGTATGACAAGGAAAGAACTGCAAGTGAGTCCAATAGCTACATTTATTTAGGTGCCAGGAAAGTGTGCTCTGGGTGGCATAAACAGAAAAGTGATCTCAGGCAACAGGAAAGAGGCAACACAGATAAATGAGGCTTTTGGACTACAAAGGCTTTGTGTCTCACCCCTGTGAGACCTAACACCTATGTACTCTGGTCTAGAGCTTCCTGGGTCTCTTATTTTTGTTTCTGCTTCTCTTAGAACAATGGAAGGAAGCCCTGGGATGTTTCCTAAATTCAGGTGGATGGACAGCATGAAGTCTCGCTGCCCAGGTTGTGCTACGTGCTGCAGTAGAGGTGCAGACCCAAGTGAACCAGGCTACCTGCTGAGGAAAGCTCAGGGCTGTTGATGGGCAGAAGGGAGGAAGTTTCTCCCTCTGAGTCTCTGGAACGAGCCAACCCTTGACTTTGTTCTAGAGGCTTCTGGGACTGTGAGAAAAGAATACATTTCTTTTGTTTTTAGCTACCTCATTTGCGTCTTGGAGTCCCAGGAAGTGAATATAACTGTCTGCTTTTTTTTTGCTTTCAGGCTTCAGAGTAGACTGTCCAGGGCACCATGAGTTTGGAAACCTTGTAACAAGAACATTGGCTCTGGGATCTCAGGTCCCATATCAGTGTGTTCTCCAGTGCCTGCCTGGGGGTACACAAGCAAGGGCTGGTGAAGTTAGGGGTCTCCAGGTGCACTGAGCAGAACAATCAATGTCCAGGGTCAGCTGGCCCTGGAACTCACAAAAATTCCTTCCTGTGGAGTTGAAAAGGATCATTCGCAGTATGACAGAAATGAAGATAATAAAACCTTTAAAACAAACAAGTCTTTTTTCTGAAGCACCCTTCCTGAGAATTACTTTACTTGGATGGGTATGCATAGCAATTTTTGGCATCTTGTGGCGTGGAGGGTTGTTTGAGTTTTAAAAAAGCACTCTGACGGACAGGCAGGATAGGCAGGTGCCTGGCATCCCTACTCCACAGACAGGAGACTAAGGCCTAAGTGGTCTGTGCACAGTAGCTTTCATGGCCAGATGCCCAGGCAGGATGGAAAGGGTGGGCACTCTGTGCTCCTAAGGGTGACTCCCTGGGATTCTTCCAGCGCTGTCCTTGAACCAGCCACCTTGCTCCCTGTGCAAGTGGTTGCCAGGTTCCTGTGCCTCCTCTTACACCCACGACCCCAGATCAGCTTCATAGGCAGCTGTCTCAGGTATCTTCTCTCATTGCTGGGACAAATGCCTGACATGCAAAATGAAGGAAGGAAAGGTTTATTCGGCTCACGGTTACTGGAGGTTCAGTCCATACTCAGCTGGCTCCAAGGCAGAGTGGCACAAGGCAGAGAGCAGACATTCATGGCAGGCTGCAAAGGGCAGAGAGCAAAAGGGCAAAGTAACAGCAACAATGACTACAGAGAGCAAATTTGTCTCCTTTAAGTCGCATTCAGGCTATCTGTTCCAGGCTAGGAGTAGTATTCACACCCATAATCCCAGCAGCACTCACACTCATAATCGCAGTGGATCATGAGTTAATCTCCACACTGTAGAAGTCCACCCTACGACTGCATGAGGCTTTGAGGGGACACCTTTATATGAATCATAATAGCAGCCAATGCTTAAAAGTTACCCAAGGTGTATGATTAGAACACTTTAGTTCTGGCATAATGCTCTACTGGTACCATCTTAATAGTTTTAATAATTTACTTTTGAACTTGTGCTTTGTACCTGAAATCCAGTGGGATAGTGGAGTATGAATACAACAGAGGAGATTCCAGCAATGTATGTACTCATCACCATTATGGATGATATCTAGATGGTGTCACAAAGCCTCACGCACTCCTAGGTGGGGTTTTCAGAGCTGGCTGGACCTAAGGCATTTGATACCGGACTTAAGGGCCTTTGGTACTAACTTAGCTCACTAATTGGAATTAATATAGTTCTAGATGTGCCTGAGTAGATTTACTGAAGACAGAAGACCCCTGGATTTGGGTGCTACTGCAGAAAAGACTTATAGTTTGCATGGGATGAAAGGGAAATATGGGCTTGCCACTCACTGCCTTCTGCCTGCTATTCCATGAACTACTTCTCCTCTGCAATGTCCCTCTGCTATGCCTCTGTGCCTCTGCATAGCTATAGACTGAAACCTCTACAAACTGTGAGTCGAATTAAGACCCTTCTCTTTCAATTTTGTTGTTATGATTTGTGTATAGGTGTCTTCCCAAAGCCTCATGCAGTCACAGAGTGGCTTCTGGAGTTTGTGATTGATTATTATGGGTCCTGGGGCAGGTGATTTGCATTTCAATGTAAGGAAGGAAGAGAAGCTAGCTGTTTCTCCTCCCTTTGCTCTTGCTCTTTGCCTTTGCCATGAAAGGTTGCTCTCTGCCATGTGCCACTCTACCTTGGAGCCAGCCAGGTATGGACTGAAACTTCCAATAACTGTGAGCTAAGTACACCTTTGCTTCCTTCATTTTGAGTGTTGGGTATTTGTCCCAGCAATGAGAAAAGAGTAACAAAGATATTTGGATGTTAGGTATTTTATCTTAGCAACAAGAAAAACCACCCAGACAGCCATACCTTGTGTTCTTCTCATGTAATATTTGCAGTGCATTATGATACAGAGCTCTGGTGGACAGACCCACAACCCACACAAGCCTTGGAGAGGGCAAGGGGATGTGCTACGTTTGCACGTGGGCTGGCACAATGTAGCTTCCATGCACGGCAGAGCTTGTTGGAACAAAACAACCAAGGAACCTGTCCTAATCAGCTCTGGCTGTCAAGGTGTTAAAACAACGGACATGTGGTCTCTCATTGTGGAGGCTGGAAGCTCAAGAGCAGGGGTCACAGGGCCCAGTTCCTTCTGAGATTCTCCTCTTGGCTTACATGTGGCATCCCCTCCTTGTGTCCTTACATGGTTCTCTGTATCTGTCCCAGTCTCTTTTTGTGAGGATGCAAGATTAGAGCCTACATTGAAGATCTCATCTTAACTTGATTATCTCCTCAAAGAGTGGATCTCCAAGTACAGATTGCCTCCATATCTGGAGTTTCCATATGTTCAACTAACTACAAATCAAAAATAATCAGTAAAAAAATTATTAATAACCAGTTTCAGAACATTTATATTGTGTTAAGTGTTACAGGTCATCCAGAAATTATTTAAAGTAAATGAGATATGTGTAGGTTATTTAAAAATATTAAACCATTTTACATAAGGGATCTGTGCATCCTTGGATTTGGAACAATGGAACAGACATGTTCTGGCACTGGGGTTAGAACTTCATCATCTGAACTTGGGAGATACAGTTCGGTTTCTGACAGCACCTACTAGAACCTTGTCTTATTTGTGAGACACACTTTATGCTCAAAATGATGACACGGAAGGAAGCAAAAGTTTCAGAACACTGGAGTCGATTTCATTTTGTAAGAACAAAGTGAAGGTGCAGGTGCGAGCTGCAGAATCCAAGGTGAGCAATCTCTGCACATCCACCCACACGGCAGCACTTTTATTTGTGCATTTAAAACCAACATGGCAACATATAAAGGCAAATGGTAAAATCCTTTCTAATAATTTACATCAAAATCTTTCTTTAGAATGATATTAAATTGCAATGTAAAAATACCAGCACAAGTTAAGAGAGACACGGAGGGAAAATGAGGAAGGATTATGCTTCCACTTTTTGAACAAGGGTTTCTGCATTTTCATGTAGAGCTGTGCAAAATGAGGCAGCAAGTCCTGTAGCTGCCTTGCTGGGGTGCTAAGTGCATCTTCTCCTACTATTGAGTTACCAGATTCACTCTGATTGGATCTTCTTCAGACCAGTTGCTGCAGTAGAGATGGGGTACCTGTGTGCTGGTTGGTTTAGGCCTGGGTCATGTCCTGTGTGTTGACCAATCACCGAGTTGGTTCTCATCAGAGCCCACTCTGAGCAAGCAGCAGAGCTTGCCCCTCCCAATCCCAGCTGCACCATAGAAGTGGGAGCAGGGTGTCCTCAAGAAAACCTAGGTGCTGTTAGGAATAAGGAAGGCCAGACTGGATTCTGGATGGACATCTAGTGAATAGATCCACTCTGTGTACTCTTCTTTAGCCTGGATGTTGACTTGAGAATCTACTGGTATTTAAAATAATTGTGTTAGAGTCTGGGGAGATGGCTCAGTAGAATAAGTGCTTGCCTGGCAAGCATTGAACCTGAGTTCGATCCCTGGTACCACCACACACACAAAAGAAAAGTGTCTCTATTCATTTGTGTAGTGTCTGTATCCCAAGGGCTCTGAGGTCATCGAAGCCAGCAATGAACTTGTCTGGATGGCAAAGTGCACAGCCTGGTAAGGTGCCTGGGAAATAGGAAAGAATTAATAACAGGGGAGGACACCTCAGGTTGTACTATAGATCCAAATCCAGGTCTCCTGACAATCAGTCTATCCATTTCCTCTTGAGCCTCTCTGTTCAAAGATCAGAATTCAGGACTGAAGGCTGAGGTGCCTGTCTTTTGAGAGATGAGCTGTAGGGGAGCCTCACTGTGGGTGGGCCTTACTGGACTGATTGTACTAAGCTGGGTGGCACAATCACCCCCAAGTATAGGGCTTTGTTCGGCCCTGCTTTTCTTTCCAGAAGATTCCACCAGCCGGTCTTATTCTCCTTCAAATAAGCATGTCGGTGCTCCTTGGTGGCATCAATTTGCCCAACTGCATGGTGATGGGGAGTGAGGTGGCATAACACAAAGGTTGGTTATAACTTCCCCATTGAAGCTGACTCTGTAGCAGACCGTTTCTCTGGAGCTGCTATTGAATAACAGCCCAACGTGTTGGATAAGCATGGAATAATTAAGCACTAGAATAATGCTGCTTTAGAAATTAGTCAATAATGATCAAAAATTACTCACTTGCCAGCTAATGGGCCAGCGCAAAGCAGGAGGGAGCTGACTTCCAGAAAAATGCTCATTAACCAGAGAGAAAAGTGAGGGAAACAGGGCCCTTGATCCCTGGCCAGAATTATCATGCAGACTCGGGGGTCAAGGAAGCCCCCCAGTGCTGCCTACTCTTGTTTCTGCGTCCTCCAGTCATTGTGAGGGGGCTTCAGGGACTGGCTCTTGCTTGCTGGGGCAGGCACCCCATATCTCATGCAACAGCTGCTTTCTGGGACTCCTGATGATTGTGAACTCCAGACTCAGCAAAGGCAGGGCTGGGACTGACTGCTCCCCCAGATCCAGCCCAGAGACATGTGCTTAGCAGCTGCTGGGATGGAGCAGCAGATGGCTTCAGGCTTTTGTATAGCCAGAGCAACAACCTGGTACAATCTTGCTTTGTTTAGACAAAATCTGAAGTATGAAGTAAACTTTCTCACATGCTTAAACCTCTGGGAACATGGGGCTAGCATGGAAAATTCATGTTATGGTTTATGTCTAGCTGTCCCCCCAATGCCTTATGCAATCATGAGGTGGGGACTTCTAAAGTTTGAGACTTGACTCGTGATCCACTGGGATTATGCATTTTAGTACTGATGGGACTATGAGTCTGAGTCCTTCCGAGATTAGTGTGGCCTAAGGCAGATAGGCTAAGGTGGAGAGCCTCAGTGTAATATAGAGATAGAGAGACAGACTGATGCTGTTACTCTGCTGCCCTGATTGGTGAGTTGCCTCTGTCAAAATTGTTGCTGTTCCACCATCATGAACTGGATGCTCTCTGCCCTATTCCACTCAGCCTTGGGCCAGCCAAATATGGACTGAAACCTCCAGTAACTGTGAGCTAAATAAACCTTTCCTTCCTTCATTTTGGGTGTTGGGTATTTGTCCCAGCAACGAGTAAAAAATAACTAAGACAATTCATCTCTGAATTCTTGTGGGGTAGGTGCAAACATGGGTTCTAGAGCAGAAAGGGCTTGTGACCTGCTGCTTGCCAGTTCATCTGACCCACAGAGATAAAGGATCAGTGACCAGAGAGAATCCAAGCCTCAAGAACATGAAGATGGTGACACTACCCACCAATAAAGAGGCTGAGACTCAGGAAGGTCACATGATGACATAACACTGCCTCGTGAGCACTTCATACCCACAAGGCTGTTTTAGGAGTGTTGCTGGTAACAGACAAGATTCCTTTCTTCCTGCTGAATCCAGTGGGAAAGGTACTGTCAAAACACACCTGCAAATATCCACCCTCTCCCAGGAAAAGGTGCAGGCATAAATTCCACCCCTTTGAATAATGGCCAATCTTGGTGACTCGCTCCTGATGAAGAGAATGTAACATATGTACTGCTGTGTGATTTTTAGGCTAGATCATAAGAAACCCCAGGGCTCCTGCTGACTAGTTCTTCACCCCCTCTAGGAACCCAAGCACCATGCCATGGGGAAGCCCAGACCACACTGAGAAGACACAGGTTGAAGTTCTAAGCCTCAGCTAAGGTCCCAACCAATAGACACCAATGGTAACATGAATGAAGGGTGAAGCTTTTGATGTGACCTCAATATGACCACATAAAGGACTCGCTCCTAGGTGAAGTCAGTCACCTCCATCAAACATGAAATAGAAAAATAAATGGTGCTCCTTTAAGCCACTGTGTTGGGAGTGGGGGCCAGGCTTCTCAGTGGAACATGAACAAAGTTCTCACATGAGAGATGGGAGGTGGAGGGGTTCCATACTTGCATCTCTTAGGGGATAACCACTGATGCTGGGTCCACTGTCATAGGACTTCTCCTGCCCTTTGCATTTACTGATAACAGTTTCTCATGGGCACTGTACTGCATCAATAGACAATCTGTGAAGTTGCTGCAAAGGTGTCACAATGCCCAGTGGCAGTGGCCCCGAGCCCAGTGGACCTCTCCCAGTTCTTCTCAGTCCCTCTTTAAAAAAAAAATTGTATTTAATCCATGGTCTTACTATGCAGCTCAGACTCATAGTGCTCCTGCTGCTTTTAGCCTTCCCAGCACTAGAATTATAGGTATGTGCCACCATGCCCAGACAGTGGCCAGCTCAGGGCACCCAGGAGCAGGTCTAGCATGGCATGTGCTACCGGGGATTGAACCCTAGTCCCTGTGCTTGCCTAAGCAGGTGCTTAGTCCACTGAGCTATCTCACCAACCCATCTCAGCCCCTCCTTATGTTCACCCTGGAAAGCCCAGACAAGGTCTTTTCTGGACATTAATTTGTAATGATCCGGGGAAGTTCAAATCCTGTTATTGTTGCCCTGTTCCTGCTTCTGCAGGGACAGTGTACTGCAGAGGGAGGCCTCTAGGCTATTGCACTGGAACGCATTTGGGGGCATAGGGCCAACTCCCCCATCCTCTGGATGGCTATAGGGTTTTCCCCATGCACAGTTCAGTGCCTTGGCTGGGGAGACTCTGTGCTTTGTCCCTCCTCTACCCCACCCCCACCCTCCAGGTGCCACTTCATTTCTCTGCTTTCCTGCCTGTTTTGGTTCTTTCGTTAGAAGGGCACATGGAGGGTAATTTTCAGTGTTAGCTGCCAGCACCTAAGGTGGTAGGGGGGCCTTGGGAGAACACCGTGACTGGCCATTCCCTGTCAGGCGCTAAGTTGCCAGGCCATATAAGGTGTGAAGACCCACAGACCCTCCTGCCTGCTGCATTTACCTAAAAATCCTTTCTTTCAAAAGTGGACCCTGGATGACCTAGGGTTCAGCTGTGCCTCTTCTTATGAACACAGAGCTTCCCAGCTCTGATGGAGGTCTCTGATGGTCCCCAGCCTACCACAGTCTTCCAGGAAGAACTGGTTCTACATTGTTCCCTCCTAGTGAGCTGGAAAGTGTCCTAATCAGAAGTATCTGGATACAGTTGAGAGGGAGGTGTTTCCTGAAGCACCTGTCCCCCACTTCATTTTAGATTTTAGGTTGCCTCCCAGAGCCCAGCCTCTGTGGCTGGTGCCATTTCAGCTGGCCTACAGTCCCACTGGCTATGTGCCTGAGCTGGCTGTGACTAAGGCAATAAATCATCATGAAGTGTAGGGTGAAAACCAATGGAAGTATAGTTTCCCATAGTTCTAGAGACCAGAAAGCCAAGGTCAGAAGGCCTGCACTCCTGAGCGTCTCGAGGTGAATTCTTCCGGCCTCTTCCAGGGTGAGGTGCAGCTGGTGGTCTTTGCCAGTCTTTGGTGTCCTTGGTTTGCAGATCCAGGACCCCAACCCTAGCCTCTGAATCTACATGGCCTCTTCCTCCAAGTCTTCATGTCTCCCCTCTTCTCATAAGAACAATGGCCTTAGAACTCACCAAAAATCCAGCATAATCTCACATCAAGGTACTTAACTACATTTGCAAAGACCCTATCTTTGAATACAACCACACTCATAGGTATTGGGTCTATACTTTGGGGTCATCTTTTAACCCACTACAACATGCTTTATGGTATCACACTATCCCTCTCTTCTTTTCTACTTTTTGATAGAGAATGATGTATTAACTCACTTTAAACTGGAGTATAATTTTTTTGCTCCACAAAAGAGGTATTAATATCCTGACTATTATCAAAGAAATCAAATCCAATTCAAGCACTTGTTTTAATCTTTCTACACTGGCTTCTGGGCACATGGATCTTAGATGTTTGGATCTGAGCCATCTGGCTGGCTTGGGACTGTTCCTCTGGAGCTTCCAATGTTCTGGAAACAAGAGGCTGTGCACAAGTACAGTGAAGAGAACCTTGACTTCTACTTGCTAAACATCTTGCTGGGTGAGGCTTTAGGGACTCAAAAGGACTGGGTCATGGGTCCAGTCCTTAAATCTTTAGAGGTACCTCAAAGCTACAGCACATTTGGAAGCTCTGACATGACACCTTAGTGAGGATGCTGCACTGTAACATTTGGTGATCCACTTGCTGAGCTTTCTTTCTGCCCTGCATCCTCATAAACAAGGCAGCAGCATAAGACAATCTTACGGCGTGGTGACAGTCTCTCCCCAGTCTCCTATAGGAAATTTTCTTGGCTAAAATATCTGCATAACTTCTGTTGACTGGGCTCTAGGAGCATGCTAAGTGTGATAGTGGAGTGACAAACTCCAAGTTCTGAGAGGACTGTGGAAAAAACCTTCATTCTAACAGTCCTCAGGGAATGGGGGTGGTCTACACACGGAGGTAAGAAGGTCATCATGGCATCCTTGACTCCTAACACCCAGGTCAGACCAGCACTGCCCTCCACACCCAAGAGGCACTGGAACTTCTTGATCAGACCCACTGTATGGATAAAGC
The DNA here is from genome assembly GCA_004027025.1 of Myocastor coypus. Classification (NCBI taxonomy): domain Eukaryota; kingdom Metazoa; phylum Chordata; class Mammalia; order Rodentia; family Myocastoridae; genus Myocastor; species Myocastor coypus. The sequence continues at coordinate 13,460 of PVJA010008109.1, forward strand.
TTCATCCTTCAGCTGCAGTAGCAACCAGGAAATTGATGGATTGGGAGTGAGCAGCCCCTGAACTGGGTCCCTAGGTCCCTGACTTTCCACTCTGTTCTCCCCTAGAAACTATTATAAATAGAGGAACCTGGGGACACCGTTAGACAGCTGAGAACAGAGGCCTAGCGGATGCTTCCTCTCTTCCTAAGTCCTACGTGAAGGCAATCTCCAGGAAGAACCAGCAGTGTGGACGCATCCAGTCTCGGCTCCTGGCTCATCCCTGTACCCTAACACTGTCATAGAGATTGCACCAGGGGAATCCGTGTCTTTCCTTTTCCTGGCTGCGTCTGTGCCTGACTCTCCCAAGTGGCCCCTGCCTCACTCTTGGTCTCCTGGCCTCTGTGTCTCCTGGGCTCTGTGAAGAATTCCAAAGGCTGGGGCTCCTTGCCTGGACTACAGGAAGAGCATGAGGGTGTTCTCTGCCCTTCTTTAATCCCTGAAAACTTGAGCTTATGTAACATGTTCTTACTGGACTGGAAAGAAAGAAAAACCCACATCAATCACCAGGTCTGAGTGGTGAAGCAGGCAAAATGAGGAAAGGGCACATTTGTTGTGTCTTATCTGTGTTGCACGGCCTGTCTTTCCCCCAGACTACCCAGTTCTCCTACCAGGATGGATAAACACAGCTTTATCCCCCAGCTGCCCACTGGGCAAATGGGCTTGTTGGTAACAGTGAGATTCCTATCACAGCCACTCCGGGCAGGGGCAGTGTGGTTCCTTTCTCCTTATTGTAGCCCAGGACTGCAAATGATCACAGACATTTTCAAGGTGGGTTGCAGTTTCGGACACCGGCCCTCCAAGATCAAGGTGAGAACAGGCTGCTTCCTCCTGAAGCTCTGAAGGAAGATCCCTCCTTGTCTTGCCCAGCTTCTGGGGGACCCTGACATCCCTTGGCTTATGGGCACATCCCCCACCCCATCTCCATTTCACATTGTCTCCTATGTGTTCTCCCCACCTTCTCTCATCAGCCACCTGATCACTGGGTTTAAGGCCATCTTGTTCCAGAATAATCTCATCTTTAATTGACTTACACCTGCAAGTCACTTGGACAGGCTGAGTGTGGTCATGACCTCTAGAGAGATGCCTTTTGATCTACCACATGGCCCTTTGGGGCAAGCTGTACTACCCTACACACAGATAGACAGACAGACAGACACACACACACACACACACATGCATACATACACACATAATGAATGTGTGGCAAAACAAGCCAAACCAGTTTAGAGAGTGAGAGTGCTAGAAGATGACCACTTGAGGTTTGAGACTGTGCAGCAGGGGGCCAGCCCTTGATCCTCACTCATCCCTGCAGCTTCTCTGGCTCTGCTCCAGCCACGTTCCACACCCCCCCCCCGTCACACCCCAGTGTCACTACTGGGTGTTGGAGGAGCCTGGCTGTGGTGACAGGGTCCATCACACAGTCTTTCTGATACTGGCTGGCTGCAGTATCAGCCCCTTCTCTCCTCTCTCCTGCAGTCCTGGGGGCCTTCTGTGTAGGAGAACTTTGGATACCATACACAGATACATCGATAGGTTGTCCCTCAGTGCCTACAGGGAGTGGCTTCTGGCCCCAAAATCCATCCATGCCCCAAGCCCTTCTATAAAATAGCGTGGTATTTATGCATACCCTACACCCATATTCCCTTACTCTAAATCATCTTTATTTTTAATTTTTATTTTTTTGGTAGTACCAGGGATTGAACTCAGGACCTTGTGCTTGCCACACAAGCACTTATTCCACTGAGCTATCTCGCCAGCCTCTCTAAATCATCTTTAGATGATTTATAGTGCCTAACTCAATGGAAATGTTATGTAAATAACTGTCATACTGTTCTGCTTAGGAAATAATGATAAGGGACAATGTCTGTATGCACTCAGTACAGATCCAACTACTGCAAGTTGAACTACATTTTTATTTTATTTTTTAAGGCAGAATTTTATTATTTATTTATTTATTTAATTTTTTGGTATTTCTTAGGGAAGGGTCTACAGGGTGTTCAGGGTCTTACTACTAGATTGGACTCATAGCGATCCACCTGCTTACAGCCTCCCACGAGCTAGGATTACAGGTGTGTACCACTGCATCCAGTGTTGGACTACATTTTTAGCAGCTCAGCTGTTGCGGGCCTTTAGTAGTTCTTGGTGGAAGCTGAGGATGTGAAACCCACAAGTAAGGGGAATGGCTGCTCTCTTGTCTGCCAAGCGCACTCACTTTCACCTCCCTAGTCTCCGCCTTTCCCACCTTTTCCAGGTGACACTAAGCACATACCTTTTCTGCACTCATGTTACAGTGTATTTCCCGGGCTGGTGCAGAATTACCTGTGGCTACTACATCTTCAGACTATGCCTGGTGTAGAGTAGGTACAAAGTAGGCACCTTAGCAGGTACTCAATAAATAGTTATTTCATGAATGAAGTTGCAGAAGACTCCTGTTGAGATCCACATCTCACTAGGTGGCTTATTAAAAGCTATTCTGAATTGGGGCTCCCATAGGGTTTTAACATGTTGTTTGTTGCTAGATCTGAATGTAATTGTACCATGGCATTCTAAGGTGTTCTCTTATAAATTATAATTTGCTGTAAGGCCTCCTGAGAACCTAAGTGCAGATGCATGGGTACGATGGTATGCTTTGGGGCAGTTGCTTCGCCAACCCTGACCTCCAAGCTATGTGGGCAGGACCTGCACCAGAGCAGAGGGTACTGCCTAGGTTTCCAGGGCCTAAGCAGAGCTGTGAGGAAGATTTTGGGAAGAGAAATATGACAGACCTGCCTGTTTCTGATACCACTGGAGGGCTCTGAATGCAACTTCTTAGAAGCAGAAACTTCAAGCTTCCATTGGAGAGGGCAATACATGGCAATATGGTGGTCACATTCCTCCCAGGAGAGGGAAGCTTTTGGCCTGACCCTTGTGGCCTCTGGTCCAACTGAAAGCAATACAATAACTGTGTCTCTTGCTGCATTGTCCATCTTTTTCCAAAGTAAGCTTGCTATTAAATAATGATTTAGTACATCCCAAATGTGGGATAAGGTATACTAAAAATTTGTGTATAGCTTATCTGAAGCTTGTATCTGTGCACTTGACATTTTAAAAAATTTATCTCTAGTCTATCCTTTTTAAGAGCAATTTTGGATTCATAGCAAAATTGAGCAGAAAGAGAGTTCCCATGTATTCCCTACCCCCACACCTGGAGAACTTCCCCTGTTATCTACATTCCCAGAAAAGTAGTCCATTTGGTAAAACTGATGTACCAACAGTGATATCTTGCTACCATCCCAAGTCCACTGTTGGCATTAGGGTTGCTCTTGGGAGTGTATATTTTATGGGCTTTGACAAATGTCAAATGACATGTACCCGCCATTAGAGTGTCAGATAAAGACATTTCATAATTTCCATATTCTCTGTTTCTTTCTTCCCCTAGTCTCTGGAAACCACTGATCTTTTTAATTTTTCAGGACCGGGATTCGAACTCACGACCTTGCACTTGCCAAGCAGGCATTTGTGCCATGGAGCTATCTCCCTGTCCCCAAAGAAAATGTTTTTTTCTTTTTTGCAGGACCAGGGTTGGAACTCACGACCTTGCACTTGCCAGGCAGACACTTGTGCCACAGAGCTATCCCCCTGGCTCACCACTGATCTTTTTTACTATCTTCACAGTTTTGCCTTTTCCAGAACATCTTAAAGTTGGAATTATACAGTATAGAGGTTTTTCTTATTGGCTTTTTTCACTTTGTAGCATGCATTTAAATTTCCTCCATGCTGCTGTGTGGGCTGATAGTTTTCTTTTTATTCCCAAATAGTCTTTCTAATCTGGATGAACAGAGTTTATCAGTTCAACCAGTGGAGAATATCCTGGTTGTCTCTATGAAAGAAATGTGGAAGTTGTTACAGTCAAGATAGAGTCACTTGTGTCAACCTTAACAACAACAACAAAATCAGGAGATTATACACAATTGCCTAACTCAAACTACCATGAAAGACTCTAGCAAAAGCCGCTACAACCCTATAAAGAAGCACTTCCACCAGGATGTCAGCCCAGCAACTGCCTTTTCCCAATAGGCTGTCACCGTTGTTATTAATTGTTGTGGACAAGATTGCTGTTTCAAATACCTGATGTAGACTTCTCATTGTTGCCTTTAGAAACTGCCTCTGGCCTCCACGTGTTGGAAACGCCCATGGTTAACCATGGCATAAGTGTTTCTATAGCAGTGCCCTGTTATTCCCTCAATAAATGTCGGCATTCTTAACAGTTTCTCTCTGGTTTATTTTTAATGGACATTTTCCTGTTTGGACAATTATTAATGAAGCTACTATGAACACCTGTGTGTGGGCTTCTGTGTGGATGTAAGCATTTGGCTCATCTGGGTACAGAGCAAGGTTCATGACTGCTGGCTCGTAGGGCAGGGCATGTTTAGTGTCCTAGCAGACCCCCACACTGTGTGGAAGTGTGTGGGACATTCTGCACCCCACTGGCAATGATGAGAGCTTCCACAGCGCCACACTCTCGCCAGAATTTACTGTCATCAAGCTTTCAGATTTTGACCCCCTGGTAGGTGTGTGGTGGTGTCTCGTTGCAGCTCTCTGATGACAAGTGACATACAACATCGTGTTTTTTCATTTGCTAAATCTGGCAACCCTATGTTACGGAAAAAGTCCCCATTTGTTTCCGAGAAAGGTTCTGTGTCCACATTTGTCTGGCTCATCGGGCTGGATTTCCTGGGTAGGGATCAGCACCTACTTCATCTACGAATCCTGCAAAAAGCACGTCCTGTACCTGGGCAAGCACCCCTGTCCATGCGTTCCTATGTGGTCGGCAGCTGAATTCCACGACAGTCACCCTGTTCTACAGCCTCTGCTTTCTAGTACAGCTCTGATTTTGTATTATGTTTTCTTTCCCAAGACTACACACTCAATATGATGCTGAAGTCATGGTTAATATCCTTTTGCAAGCCACACTCATCCACCCACTCATGTCCACACTCCACCAATCACACCCAATGACATTCTCGGGTGGCTCCCTTTCTGCCGTGGAGTTCAGTGTCAGTGTCCACAGAAATGGTATCACATCTTAGCAATATTAAGGAGTCAAAAGAGCATTGTTTCTCTGAAGCTCCTGGATGTGGATGAAACTTCAAACCCAAATCCTCAAGAATACCATCCATGGCACCAGCCCGTGATGCCCAAGTCACAGTTGAGTGTTTCCTCCTGACTCCCCCTGCTTGTCAATGCTGAGGGCACAGCTGGGATGCCACAGATCGAGGGCTTAGTGGGCACCTCAAGTTGCAGGTGTGCACCTCCAGAGCAATGGAAGTGTTATGGTTTATGTCTAGTTGTCCCCCCAAAGCCTCATGGAGTCATTGGGCAGGGACTTCTAGAGTTTGAGACTTGATCCATGATCCCTGGGATTATAGGTTTTAGTACTGATGGGATTATGGGTGGAAGTACTTCTGGGATTATGGGTGTAGCCTGGGGCGGAAGCTAAGGCGGAGAGCCTGAATGTAATACAAAGAGAGACAGAGAGACAGACTGGAGCTCTAGCTGTTGCTGTTGCTCTGCTGCCATGTTGGTTGGCTACCTCTGCCACCATTTTGTTGCTGTTCTGCCGCCATGAACTGGATGCTCTCCACCCTGCTCCACTCAGCCTTGGGCCAGCCGAATATGGACTGAAACCTCTACGAACTGTGAGCTAAATAAACCTTTCCTTCCTTCATTTTGAGTGTTGGGTATTTGTCCCAGCAATGAGCAAAAAGTAACTAATATAGGAAGTGATGCCAGAAAACGGGCTATCCAGGCAAGTGACCGCTGTCCCACCCTGCAGGTCACCCTCCTTCCAAGTTCCCATGCATAGCTATGCTCTAAAGGCCATACTCATTGTGCTGTCAGCTGTGACAGGAAGGGATGCAGATGGCCTTTATTCACAATGGGGCTGCATCTCCATAAATGCATGGGAAGTTGAAGATAGCCTTTCAGAAACGAACTGGAAGATGTCCAACTTCCTCAGCCTCTCGACATAGCCATACAGCACTGTGGAGTAGTGGTGGCAAACCTTATAAAGCTTCCAATGATGCAAATAGCCCACTGCAGCTTGCCACAGGTTTGCCACCAGAACTCTAGAGTATCAGTTGCTTTCCCTTGAGATAGCAGGAGCAATATGATTAAATATCATCATACATACATATTGATATCCTGGGAAAAGATCCAAATTAGAATATGAATTCCACTGAATTAGCACCCTGTTATGCTTTGTTTCTACGTGTTCTCCCAAAGCCTCATGTAGTCATGGGGCAGCTTCTAGGGTCTGTAACTAATTCTTGATCCAATGTTAAGATTATGGGTGTGAGTGCTACATTGGCCCTGGGGTGAGTAATCTGTATTACAATGTGAGGAGGGAAGTGAGGCTGGCTAGAAGCTGTGGCCACTGCCTCTCCCTTTGTTCTTTGCTGTTTTCTGCAAATAGGAACTGCTGCCCTCTGCCATGTGCTTCTCTGCCTTGGAGCCGGCTGAGTATGGACTGAAACCTCCACTAACTGTGAGATAAATAAACCTTTCCTTCCTTAATTTTGGGTGTTGGGTACTTTGTGTTAGCAGCAAGAGAATGACATCCAGGGTTTGAAGGCACATTCACATACACCGACAGTCACTAATCAGGATCATTCTCCCAGAGTATCAGGCCCTGATCTCTGCTGGTATAGGGCTCATATGAGATAAATAAGCAGGAAGAACAGAGGAGAACAGCTTTGTCCATTGGGTACTGGTTTATATATTGTGCATCACAGTGAGCAGCCCTTTCTAACAGATAGGAGTAACAGGATAAGAAACAGAAACTCTTATCTGTGCAGCTAACAAACTGAAGTTGACGGGCTGAAGTGGGAGGGAGGTGTTTTCTGGTATGGATTGACAGATGGTGAGGATCATTCTTCAAGGCAAAACCATAAAGGGGAACAGCCGGCCTCAACAGGCCGTTCACAGAAGAGAGGACGAAAGCAAGGCATGCAGGGGCAAAGAGATGCTCAGATCCACTAGTTATCAAAAAATGACAAATGAAAATGGGAGTTCCTCTTCTGCCGTCAGACTTGCAGAAGTCGGAACATCAGCGAGCTCTGAGTCCTGGCAAGGCAGTGGGAAATAGGAGCTTCTTGGGGCTGCTGTGAAAGGGGAGCAAACTGCGCCAGCCTGGGAAGGACTTGGGCAGGGCTGTGCAGTCAGGATGGTGAATGCATGTCCCAGGAAGACTCTCATGATGGACCCCTAGGAGGCCCCATGCCCCTGTCCAGCACTGAGTGTGGAGGTGAGGGGTGGGGCAGCCCAGCATCAGCGGCCAGCGAGCACACAAGCAAATTCCCATGTGGCAGCAGGGTACCGTGCTGGAGTCTCAGTAGGGGTTAGGTGTGCATGCGGCCACGTGGAGAGGAGCACGCATGCAGCTCATCGAGTCTTCCTCATGGCAGCTACTATCTAAGCGGTGAGAAATGTAAGTACCGACCGCGGTGATAGGGAGAACCTGGAGCTCTGGTGCACAGCAGAATGCAGAATGATGCAGCTGCTGTGGAAAACAAAGGTTTACAAATAGAATCACCATATGATCCACCATGTCGACTTCTGAGCACAGATGGAAAGGAATTGAAAGCAGTCTCCCCAAGATACAGGAATGTCCATGCTAACCCTGAAGTTACAAAGCCGGATTAGCACAGCCCAAGCCCCACTGACTGAAGAGCAAAGGAGCAAGACATTGTCACTCTCTGCAACGTAACAGAATTCAGCTGAGAAAGGAGGAGACTCCTGACTCCTGCTTCAGCATGGATGAGCCTTGAATGCAGCATGCTCTGTGGAATAATTCATGTACAGGAGCTCAGGTACAGCAAGCTCCGCATCTCTGAGGACTCCAGTCGTCAGACTTACAGAGGCACAAATTACTCCATTTCCTTGAAAATAAGGCCTAACCAGAAAATGAACTTAAGCTGTAATTAATACCTGGCTGTCACCATGGTGATGACCAGTGTCATGCGCAAGATTATACCTCACTGTTCTCTTGCTCGGTGGTTATTCTGTAGCTGCAGGTAGGCGAAGCTAGGCTCACTGGGGCTGGCGCTTTTGATCTCTAGTTAGGTCTTAGGTGGGGGAAAATGTGTAAAGTGGGGGTGCCAGAGAATGGGGAGAAGGATAGGGAATTGGTTTCTTCTTCTTCTTCTTCTTCTTCTTCTTCTTCTTCTTCTTCTCCTTCTCCTTCTTCTTCTTCTGTTGCTGCTGACTGGGCTTTGAACTCATGACCTTGCACTTGCCAGGCAGGCACTTGTGCCATGGAGCTATCTCCCTGGCTCCGGGAATTGGTATGGATGGGGAGTTTTGGTAGGGGAGATGAGAAAGTTTGGGGGACACACAATAGAGATGATTAATAAGAGTGCACTTCAAATGTGAACTGTACTTAAAAATAGAGATGGTAAATTATATGCTTTAATTAAAAAGAAACATTAAAAATCTGACAACAGAGGCCAACCTTGAGTGAAACATGGGATACAGATGAGGCACAGGGCAAAGCCGAAGCTGGTGTTCGCCTCATAAGAGCCCAGAGTTTGCAGGGAGACGCATGTATGACACACATGTGTCAAAGGAGCTCACCTGGGAGAAAGGGCATGATTCCGAGGTAGGGAGGAGACCACCGCAGTCCCTGAGCTCTGGGATCCAAGGGAAAGGAAGATTAAGGCCACACATCTGATGGTCCACGGGGACCCCAGGCCTGGAAATGGCCCCAAGTCAGGCTAAGCTCATGTTTCCCTGGGCTGCCCCTGTGCCTCCTCTCCCAGGATGACAAGTTTGCCAAGTTGTGTTACTTTCTGTGAGTTCTTTTTCTAATCACCTTGGGAGGGGGGACGGTTCTAAAGGCAAAAAGGCAGAGGCTGTGTCTTACTCTGTGAACTGGGTGCTTAGGGTCTATCTTTTTGCACGACAAGCACCCAGTTCTTTGCAGAAAATGAGACCAGCCGACCCTCTCACTTTGGGCCACATGGGGCCAGCCACTCCATGTACCAGAAGTAGGCAAGTCCCCAAGCTTGGCCTCCCTGAGTATCCTGGCAGTGATTGGCTCCAGATAACCACACAACCAAGCTGGTCATGGTCAGGAGCACCAGTGTGCTTCACCTGAGGGCCAGGAATCTTTTCTAGAGCATCAGCAAAGTAAAAAGCTCTTTCTGCTAAGGCCAAGCTCAAGGCCTTGAAGATATGACCATCCCCACCTGAGGACAGTTAGAAGAAAGAGAACAGGTCTCTGGTGGATAGGCTGGGACCCCTCTGCTCCAGTCTCATGCAGAAGCCTGCTCCTAGACACACCTAGAACAATGCTGTCCTGAACACCCAAGACCGGGCCAGGTAACAAAATTCACCATCACACAGAGTAGTGTACCCACATGGAGTTAGAAATGTCCCCAGTGGGTTCTCAGCACAGGCAGCTGCTCCAGTACAGCCCAACCCAGCCATCCCTGGGTCTCACCCAGCGCCTCATTCTTGTTTCCCAGGCTCCATGCATTCCTGGGCAGACCTCTGGGTCCAATGGAGTCTTTCTCATTAGCGCCACCCGCATCTCTGAACAATCCTGCCTCTGTTTCATTGTTTGTTGGATAAACAAGTGGGATTATGAAGGACTACCTCCCTCTTCCTTATTCTTCTCCTACAACCAACCCAACCGGCCTGGCCTGTTCTGAATCCAGGAGTCTGGCAGAGTCACCATCTGGTCACTTTCAGCCTCTCCCCACTTGCAGGATCCGGCCTCCAAACGTGAGTCTCCAGATACCAAAGGCCAGTGAGGTTCTGAGAGGCTGAGCTCTCCTCACTTGCCTCCTTTTCTGCTTGCTTGACATATCAAAATGTCCCCAAAGGAGACCAGTTCTGTCTACTTTAATTAAATCCAGCTACTCAGTACATGGGTTGTTCCAGGTACTGAACCTGGGACTGAGCTTTCAAAGGAGACTGAGGGGTGGCTTCCCACTCTCTCATAGTCTGATTCAAAAGATACTCCTGCAGGGAAGATATTCATCCAGAGTAGGTGGATATGGGGGTGCCTGGATCCAAGGGGAAGAGGATGTTATCCAGCCTCAGGGCCGTCAGGACCAACTGCCCAGGATGATGCTGTTCCAGAATTGCTTCAGCGGCTTCAGAGGATCAAAACTGCTCAGGGGACCCAGGAGCAAACTTCTCAGCAGAGGGAGTACCACCTGCAAAGGCAGAGTGTGCCATGGTGGACTGAGCACCCAGCGTAGGCCACAGAGTGTGGGAATGTCACAGCAGGTGCAGGGCACGCTCAGAAGTGAGAACCTCTCTTGTCCTGGGGACAGGACACAGCTCTGTGTTCCTGGAGAAACTCACAGTCCAGGCCACCTTGGAGTTCTCTGGAATCTGCTTCTGCCTGCTGCAGCAGCTCTAAGATGCTCTCAGGTGCTGCTGCCATACTTGGGGCAGGCAAGGGAGGTGGGCCCTTCATAAGCCCTGAGCACAGGGTGCCTGCAGATGACCTGCAGAGGTATTTCAGCAGAGCTAAGCTCCTCCCCAGCCCCTGGATTCCAAAGGTCCTGGAACCACGTGCAAGACAAAGTTGTCGTGTTCTGGCTGCCAAGGCCTTGCGCTCCTGTTTGCCCACAGCTAAGTGAACAAAGAGCCGACTGAGGCCTCCCAGTCCTGCTCTCTGCACCGCCCTCCTCATTACCTTCTTCAAGGTGCAGTGCAATTGAAGTGGGGGGTGGAGCCCAGCAGGATAATGCCATGATTATTGGATCTCAAACGAAATTGCAAAAATGTGCAGCATTAGCAATCCTCACAGTGACTTTGCCAGCTGCTGCAGTGCCCAGCACTGAGCTTGGCCGGCACAGATGGGGTTTCCGCTAAGGGACGTTATTTAGCCTTGGCAAGTTTCTTGTGTGGTTTTCGTGGCTGAACCTCAACGAATGAAATCTTTATGAATTTATTTATTTACTTATGTACTTAATGTATTTGCTACCAAATGTCATTATGCAGCTTGGATTTGTACTGATCCTCCTGTTTCCCAGCTCCCCACCACTGGAATTACAGGCCTGTACCAGCATACCTAGACTCAGTCACAGGCTCAGTGTGTCTGGGGGTAGGGCTGATGTGGAATGTGGTGCCGCGGATTGAACTCAGTCCCTGTACTTGCCTAAGCAGGCACTTAGTCCACTTAGCTATCGTACCAGCCCTTGACCTTTGTGAACTTTTTGTATTCATAATTAATCATATCAGAGTCTTCTTTCCTGGTGATATCAAGATGGAAAGTTAGGGCTGGCCAAATTGCTCAGCAGATTAAAGTACATGCATGCAGGCGCAGGGGCCAGGGGTTTGATCCCCTGGGTCTGTCATACCTGCCCAGCCCTGGGGCGCGCTGAGACGGCAATTGAGACTGGGTGTGGTGGCACACACCTATAATCCAAGCTCTTGAGAATCTGTAAACAGGCGGATCACTACGAGTCTGATTTAGTAGTGAGACCCTGAACACCCTGTGGATCCTTCCCTAAAATAAAAATAAATAAATAAATAAATAAAAAGAAAAGATGGAGAGTCAGGGCCAAACCCTTGTCACCCACATTTACAGTGACTTCCATTTTCTGACCTACATTTGTTGCACAGCCCTTTAGGTCTGGGAACAGAACCTGAAATTCAGAGGCAGTTTTTCCTTGGTGCGTGGATGTCTCTAAGCATTTGAGCCCAGCTGAAAGGTCCTTTCCCTGCATGATATAATTGAGTTCTGCCCCTGACAGCTAAAGTCAGTTCCAATAGAGCAGCTGAATGCTCACAGGCAGCAAGCAGGCCTGTGAATTATCACCTTCTTTTCATCTATTTGATATTTGGCTTGCATCACAGGCTCTTATTTAAGGCTGAGAAGTTCTGGGAAATAGATGCTATTCCCCCCCACCCAATGCACATACACATTTTCTGGGTGGGAGCAGATCCAGAGAGGAGCAGTAAGTTACCTAACGTCATGCAGGCAGCAAGTGGCAGGGTTAGGATTTCATCATTTTACAACTTTATTGATGCCTAATCAATGCGCAATAAACTGCCTGTGATTAAAGTGTATGGTATAATAATAAATTTCAACACATCTCTGCACCAAGGTTTTTCAAGCTCAGCACTGTTGACATTTGGGGAAGAGTAATTCTTTCGTGGGAGGGGGTCTGTCTTATGAATTGCAGAAGGTTTAGCAGCACCCTTGATCCTTCCTGGGAGTGACCATAAAGTTCCTCTGGTCATTACCAAAAAAGTCTTTTAGGGGCAAGCCTCAGGCCATTTGCTGTTCCTGTAACAAATTACCCAATGCTGAAAACTAAAAAGGAAAGAGATTTGTTCAGCTTACAGTTTTGAAGGCTGAAAGTCTGCCCAGGCAGCCTGATCTGTTTGGGCTGTCACAAAGACTCCCTTAGCCGGGTTACAAAAGATAAAGAAACAAAAAGAGAACCAGTCCCATGAAGAAGGAGACAAGCACTTCGGTAGCCTTGTCACAACTTGCTATTGAGAGAACTAACTCGCAAGACCAGTGCTGAGCCTCTCAGAGGGCAGTACCTTTGAGGGAAAAGTTCATCTTCCACTAGACCGCACTTTTAGGCCCAATCCCCTCACCCCAGCTGTGTGGTTACTTTTCTCTCTTAGCTGAGACAAAATACTTAAAAAGGGAAAGGTTTACCTTGCTCAGTTTGTGGAGGTTTCAGGCCATAATCAGCTGGCTCCAGGACCGAGTCGCAGCATGGCAAGGTGGCAGAAGACAGCAAGGGTGTCAGACAGGGGTTGGGGAGGACAAGGCTGTCTTCCTCCCTTACGTTGCAGAGCAGCTATCAGTGCCCACCCACCTGCACCATCTCCGTGCCCTCGTCTTCCACAAGCTCAGGATGTTTACAAAGCGAAGACCCTGGCCCCCTGCTGAATCACTTAGTGGAACTTTTCAACTTCTCAGACTGACATAGTGAACAACATCCTCGAAAGTAAGGCCTTGTCCTTTGCACCCCAGGATGTAGAACTGCTGAATTACTTAGTAAGCCTCTAGACTTCAAGTGGATACCATGTGCCAACTACAACACCCCTATTCTTCCCTTAGTTGGTGGCTCTACCTTCCCACATAACCCTGTCCCCAGGCGACTGTAGGTCTGTGATTGTATTTGCATTTTCTAAACTTTTCTATAAATGGAATCCCACAGCAGGTACATGGGTGTGATTCGCTTCCATTAAGCATCTTACTTTGAAATTACCCTAGATAGCCTCCTGCACCAACTGCTGCACTATGTTTTGGTGGCTGTCCTCTGTGGGGTAGGGCATGGACAGATCTCACCTTAACTATCAATCATCTGGTGGTAGCCTCTTGGGCTGGCTCCAGTTTGGGGTGATGACAAAGCTGTTCTAAACATTCACAGATGAGTCTCTTTGTACACACCAACTTTTATTTGTTCTCTTGGTCCAATGCCTAGCCATGGGAGGGTGGAATTGAGTGGTGAGGCTGGGCTTTATTGTTTGAGAACCTGCCACACTGTTTGCAGGAGTCCGTGTCTCTGGCGTCAAATTCAGTTCTTCTGGTTCCTACTCACTGGTTTCCTATAGCCAGCCCCAGGGAGAAGATCTACTGAGGCGGGCAGAATCCTTCAGGCAAGGGAAGCACGGGGGATTTTGTGTCATTTAGAAAGGTGTTGGGAGCGGGCATGGTAGTGCATGCCTGTAATCTCAGCAACCTCGGAGGTTTAGGCAGCAGGACTGCAAATTTGAACCCAGCCTGGGTAACTTAACTACCATGCCTGCTTCCAATACTTTTCTACATCCAAAAACTGCTCCTGCCTCCCTTGCTGAGGGATTCCACCCACCTAGGTAGGCCTTCTCCTCTAGGTCTGGCTATAGGAAACCAGTGAGCAGGAGCCAGAAGAACTGAACTTGAAGCCTGCATCAAAGTGAAAAAGGCTCTGGGGTCAATCTCCAGGGAGAGGGAGAGAGAGAGAGAGGAGAGAGAGAGAGAGAGAGAGAGAGAGAGAGAGAGAGAGAGAGAGAGAGAGAGAGAGGCTGAGGAGACTGGATGGAGATTGGATGGGAGGATATGAGATCCAGAGATGATGTTACCTAGTAGGAAGTCCACAGGCTCCAACTTGAGGACCGCTTCCTTATTCCATACCCCTCGGTCCTTTATAGCCTAATGCTAACACCTTGCTCCTGGGAGCCTGGGGCCTTCCTTTCCCCTGAAAGGGACCAAGTCCTTCACATCTGGAAGGATGCTCTGATAGAGAAAGAGCTCAGCTCTTCCTAGGAACTTTCTTCGGGCGTATCAGGTTTCCCATTGTTGTTTTCCCTCCAATTCTGTTTAACACCTCACAGTTTATATCCATGAATAATATATTTGAATCATAGGGTAAACCCACAAGGAACTCCCAGAAAGCCTGATGTGTTCCTTTACGTGCGCTTCATTCATATGGCTTCAGACCTAGTCCGCAAATTCTAATAAAAGGGAAGAATGTTGACTCTACAGGGTAGATCTGGAAGTGCAGGAGAGCAGAACAGGATCTTTAAAAATACTTTCCTTTCTTTAAAATCCTTTAATAAATATTTTCAAAGTGATCTTATGACAGAATATAATTCTGAATTCTTGAGGGTTCTTTGTCACAGCTGAACATCAACTTTTCAAGTAGGTAAACAAATCAGGGCACAAAGACTTTATTTTCCTACTAGAAATGTAGAGATTAAAATTTTAATCCATCATTTCATTGGAGAACAGATTAGCTGTCTGCAATATATTAAGAATTAGTTCTGGGTAGAATATTAATTTAGACTATTCTGTCATTTTGCTCAGAGATTGATTAGACTTTCGGGCTTTTGGCTACTTGGGAACTTGCCGGTGAAACTCTTGTAAATCTGGCTCCCAGAGAACATTTCTAAAATGTTATTGAGAAGCCATTATCTCTGATAAATGAGACTGAATGTAAACTAGGAGACTTTTCACTGGGTATTTGTTTTATATTATTCAGATTTTAAAAACTATCCATGTGATAAAAGAAGGCAGAACATGATTTGCGAAGAATCATCCATAATTCTCAATGCAAAGAAAAAAATGCTATTAACCTGTGAGCATGTATTTGGCAGGTAAATAGTGTGTATTTATATATATAGGCACATGAGTGAAGTTATAAGCAACTATAATGAACATATTTTCAGATGATTTAATTTCATTTTCAGTACCAGAAACTGAACTCACAACCTCATGCTTGCCAGGCAGAGGCCATGCCACTGAAATATGTCCCCCTCCTGTCACTTTTCAATATACAACTTGTCGGAGATATCTTTTGACGTTAACAATACATCTCACTTGGTGCTAAAGAGAAATGCAGGTGGTAGAGAGGAGGGGGCTGGTGAAGCCCTTTCCACATCCTAGCTGTACTAGTTAGCCTCTGCCTTGGGGACAAACAGACTCAAATCTTAGTGACTGTAGACTACAACCTTGTGTTTCTTCCCTTATACAAGGGCAGGTGGTCTGAGCACTATGGGGGCCCTTGTGGAATTTTCACCATCACTCAGCCGATCAATGAACTTGGCCAAAGAAGGTCACACAGCCCAGCCAGCACTGTCAGGGTGGGAAACTACACCTCAGCCATGGCACAGTAGTGGGGAAATGGTAGCACAGACATTAGCCAAATGATTGTATGGTCCAGTACACTCCATTGAAAAAAAAGCGAGGAGGAACTCTGGGTGCTTGCTGCCAAAGATGGTGATGTTGCTTTCTCATTACAGTGCCTCCCTTGGAGTGCTTCAGAGGAGTGCTTCATTTGAAGTGACTTCTTTTTTTTAATATTATATATATAGCTGGGCGTGGTGGCTCACGCCTGTAATCCCAGCACTCGGGAGGCTGAGGCAGGAGGATCGGTGGGAGTTCGAGACCAGCCTGGGCTACAAAAGTGAGCTCAAGGCTAGCCTGAACTGCATAGCGAGACCATGTCTCAAAAAGACAAAAAAAAAGAAAAAAAAATATATATATATACATATATATATATATATATATATTTTTTAAAAGACTAAAAATAGCAGAAACAAAGGTAGAAAAAGAAAAAGTTACAAGTAAGAGTACATATAGTACAGAATTTCAAAACCAAAAAAATTTAACAACGGTTACGTTACATATTTTCATCATCATATCAGTTTAGATTAATAGATACAGGTATATAACACTGATCAAAACAATTAAACATTAATAGTTTCTATAAACATTAATTTTTTTAACAGTTGACACTCTGCATATTGTCCTCACAATAGTTATACAGAGCACAGGGTGTGGGCATGACACACCTTCCAATTGATATTGGTAAGGAAAGAAAAAAAAAATTTTCTCTTTGAACTAAGAGGAAGCAGATGCATACAAAGTACAATGAAGTAACTTCTTTCGTTCTCACCAGAGTGTGAGGAGATATTTATTGTTAAGGTTCTCATTTTTTTTTTTTTTTTCAGAACTCGGGATTGAACTCAGGTCCTTGCTTTTGCCAAGCCAGTGCCTATTCTACTGAGCTATCTCCACAGCCTCAAGGTCCTTATTTTGAAGATCATACAGTAGACCCTTGGGAGACTTAAGTTACATGCCCAGAGTCTTGTGTCAGTGGGTATCTGGCAAGACTTGGAGTCAGGCTGCTTGCTAAACCCAAGGATTCCAAGCCATGGACTGTAATGCTAGCATTTGAGGTAGGTAGGTAGGGTATGTGTGTATGTGTATGTGTGTGTGTGGCCAGAGTGAAACAGTCCCCTGCTGTTGATATCAGAAGTAGTCAGCTAGTACTCTCAGGGAGAGAAACCTGTCCCGATAAGTCATCTACAGATAGGAGCCATGTCAAAGGTCAAGTCCTTACAGAAGTTGTTCTGGCTTATATATAAAACACGGTCCCACTGTGAACGTCCCTAGGGTCAGGCAGTCCTATTCCTGCTCTTCTTCCCCTCCCTGAACACAGAAGGAATGCTGTATTTTCTTGCCCAGCTTTCTGGTTATACTAGCAGTGAGGCCTGGATGAAACACAGGGTCACATGGAAGGCTGGGGGGTACAGGGGCTACGAGCTGCTGAGGGACTCTTCTCGCTTCCTCTTCCTCTGTTGTGACATCCGAGAGGCATAGGGGGACACCTGCTCCAGAGAGTCGCCCAGACCCAAATGATGGGCAGCAAGTAAATACTGTGAACAAGAAACAAACCGCTGTGGCATTGTCACCAGAAGTGGGGAGTGTTTGTTATCACAGCACAACTTGGCCTGAACTGGCTGACGTGGCCTCTTCCAAGGATGCTTTAACACTTGTCTGGGAGGTGACTCTCCAGCCAGCCAGCAAATGTCCTCAGCCTCAGTAGTAGACAGCTCACCCCTCTGGAGAGCCCCTGGCCTCCTCTGGGGTGCCAGATGGAGTCTTCCTCAGAAGCACTACCGCACAACCCCCTTGTGACATTGCTGTCCCTATGTGGGCCAAAAGCGGCCCAACTGGTGGCAAGTAACAGTGCTCCAGCTGGCATTCTAGCCCGGTGGTATAATATGCATAACAATACCCCAGGCTTTCTAGCACTGCCTTTGGACCAGTGTGTCAAGCTCCCCTTGTGCTGGGATTGGGTTGGCTCTCCAGGCGGGCTCTGAGATTGCCATCTACACCTGTCTTCCATGAGCTCTACAGAGAATTTCATAGCAATTTTAGTAGTTATTAATCCCATGGCTGAGAGAGACAGACGCAGGCCAGGAGTGCACATGCATATGTGTGCGCATGTGCACGTGCACACACACACACACACACACACACACACACACACACACACAGAGAGTTTATATTAAAAGCGAGGCAACCACGCTGTTGAAATTAACTCTTTGAAGCGAGCCAGAGCTCTTCATCCAACCTGGCGCTGCCACAGCCGGATGCCATATGATCCCTCTTCAGTCTTCCTCAAGCGTGGCCTGAGAGACTTCGGCCTACCGGTTAAGTTCATCAGGCTGCTTTTATTTCTTGACCCTACCTTCATTTCATCTGCTATTTTTAAGAACACATGTGGCAGCAATACCCACACAGCCTCTGAAGCTATCCAAGCTCCTGTTGCAGAATTAAAAATAAAAATGACAGAAAACTCAGGTATGGGAGTAATCTATATTTAGTTGTTATTAAAGTTATTGATTGCACGCTTCACCGTCATCTTCATATCTTTACCTCACCTTTATTAATGCCCGGTTCTTTTTCCCTTTGCATCTCATAGGACAGAAGAAGACAGTGCTCCTTGCCTGGCAGTAGCCTCTGTGTAAGCTCTGTATGGTGAGCTTTAAAAGGCCCTCAGGAAACACCCGGGAAGGTCCTGAGGACAGACTATTAAGTAAGAGATACTAGATATAATTCTTTATAACGGGCATTCCTTAATTGGTTATGGCTGGGCCCATTAGCCTTCCATGCCCAGGCTCATGGCACAGACTTTCTTAGTAAAAAAGCATTAATCACGACTAACGAAGGCGCTTGGGAAGCTCTCTGAGCAGCCCAGGGCTAAGCTGAAGCTCCCTTTGTTCTCAGGCACCCACCTTGCCTGGCAAGGAAGAGTGTTCATTGCCAGCTTGATCCCCTCTGGCCATGCAGGACAGTCCCAAGACACTTCTGACGTCCACCTATACCCCAGAACCCTCCTGCAGCAGCCTGACATGGGTCCCCAAGGGAAATGCACAGGTGGGCATGAGCCAGCTCTTCCTCAGAGAGGTCACTACCAGGTTTGTCTCCTGCTCTGCAAATAGGAAAGGAAAGGAAAGGAAGGAAGGAAAGGAAGAAAAGAGAGGGGGGAAGGGAAGGAAGGAAGAGGGCAGGAAAAGAAGTAAGGAATGGGAGGGAAAGAGAGAGGCTGTTTTCCAGACAACATTTAGGTTGGAATGTGTCCTGTGAGTGAGGAGACCAGGGTGGCCTATGGGAGAGAAAAGGGGTGACGCAGCACAGCCACCACTCGGGTGTTTGGGCAAGACGCCAGGCCTCAGAGCTCAACAGGGGCCTCTCCAAGGACCTGTGCTCAAGGCCACAAATGTGTCCTTCAGGCATAGGTCCTATGAAGTGGAGAGAGAATTTTTACTATGTTCTTTTAGGTTCCTAAAACTTCCTTTACACGAGTCTTGCATATTCTCACTGTTTCATGCATGTCTCACCCCCAAATCATTGAATTTAAAAGTGCATGCGAATGCAACACAGTAAAGGGGCCTCGGCTTCGTGCCATGTTGTCTCATCTTGGGAAGTTCCTTTCTGATGAACTGGATCTCCTCCTTGGGCTGGGGAGATAGCTCAGCAGCATAAGTGCTTGTCTGCCAAGTGCAAGGTCCCGAGTTCAATCTGTAGCATTGTGCATGCGCGCGCGCACACACACACACACACACACACACAAAGCATGCCAGGTCTCTTCCTTAGAGCACCATCCTGCCACTTTTTCCAACAGATGCTCTAAAGAGCTTTATAATTTTTATTTTATTTTTTACAGTCTTGGCACAAAATTGGGGATGGAACACGGGGCCTTTGCCCTGAGCTACATCCCTAGCTGTTTTGCATTTTGTAATTTTGAGACCAGGTCTTCCTAAATTATTACATTTTTTAGGCTGGGCTCAACCTTGGGATCATCCTGCCTTAGCCTCCCAGGGATTACAGGTGAGCCCACTGATGTCACAAAACCCACTTCAAGTAGGTTGATGGCAACCCTGCAGCTCCCTCAGGGCTTCTGTTCCTGGATGAGAAATCTCCCATTCTCTGGCCCAGTCCTTAGAACAGCAGCAGAACGTTTGCTGAGCACATATTACTACAGCAGGCTCTGCGCCACCCAACTCTGTGCTCTTGAAACCCGATGAAAGGCACACGTGGACTACTTGGCGAGGAATGGCAGGCTCTGAGGGCCAAAGGAAGCCCTGAAGTCACAGACCTAGGCCAAACAGTAGGTTCAGGGTTTAGAGGTGCAGCCCAGACTCCAGGTGTCAGGTCTCAGGGTCTTACGCCAGGCCTGCTGTACCTACTGGGCTCTCTGGCCTCTCCTTATAGATAGTTTCCATCCTCAGCATTGCAGATGTAGGAGTGGATTCTTCCACTGGCATGGCCTACCACATACAAAAAGACAACACAGTTTCACGTGTGTTTTATTGAGGGTGCAGATGGGGGTAATTTACAGGTCCAACATGTCTTAAGGGTACAGTTAGCACCAGCTGATGTGCATTAAACTAATGGAAAACCCTGGGATGTACGAGCTTGAGCTGTCTGCGTGTCCCTCACCTTTGTCGTCTTCCTTCCAACCTCAGGCTCCTTGTCCTGAGGTATGTTGGGAACCAAACTGGATGTGGACTTGTAAGGGAGAGCTCTATCGACCCAAGAAACAATGCCTGTAGTTTTGTCTTTGTCACAACTTCCTTACTCTGTTATGCTATAACATAATGTTATTATAATTAAGGAAGAATATGATTATAATGTAATTGACAATTGAAATGGAAAAGCCTGGCTGTATAATCACCTTACAATTAATACTTCTAACAATTACACCTTCCCTGTGGAACACTTGGGTGCTGTTAGAACAACAAGATGGGATAAGAACACACCGCTTGGTGATGAGTGTGTCCTCTCAGGCACCTGACACCCAATCACCAAGCATCTGCTGCCATGGAAACAGCTAAAGGTCCATTCCTGTTGCCGCTTCTTTCAGGTGTATGACATATGAAGACCCAGGATCTCATAAAGGTGCAGAGTGTTGCTCCCAGAGGTGCATAGCTCAAGGTGAGCCTGGACCACCTAGACCAGGACAGGGCCCTGAACCCACACCAGGTGGTGGCAGAGGGCAGGTAGGGAGGGGAAAGTTGGAGAGTAGTATGCGAACACCTCAAGCCTGGAGGCTGCTGAATTGTTTGTTTCAGAAGGCAGAGGAGCTGCTGGGGTGGAGTACTCCCCTTCTGATCCCAGTGCCCCAATCCTTGGCCTTGCGTGGGTCCTGACTTACTTATTAGAGCGGAGCTTGTGCTGCTGGGGCGGCTCTGCCCCTTGGGAGACAGACCCCGAGAGCTTTTCAGGCAGCAGCCAAGCCTAGAGAAGAACTACCAGAGGAAAGGGTTGGGGAGCTAGGTCCTTCAGGCTCTTGTTTTGAGGCTCTCTGCTAACTCCACCTGCACAGATTCCAAAATGACCTCCTATCTCAGAGCACCCATACTGAGCTTCACCAGAAGTGATGAGGCCTGTAGAGTGGGCACAGAACCTTATTTCCCTTAAACCCTGCAAATCCTGATCTAAACTCTGGCGGGCTCAGCACCTCTGATCTCTGAAGCAAAGCTACCGCCTTTAACAAAATGACTCCAGGGCCAGGATTTGCATTTGGCCTGGGGCTGAGTTCTTATTAGGAATGATCAAAATCCTTAAGATGAGGTCCTTCTGACAGTCACAAAAAGTCTAATAATTTACCTTTTGACTTTTCCATTACTTATACCAACTAGAATTAATTTCCTTAACTTTGACCCAGGGAAAGGCAGAGGAGAGACCGCCTCTAAAGTGGGAAGCGTACCAAGTGTTCCATATACTGCCCTGATGGTGGCAATGAACCAGATTCATTGCTTTATTGATCACTTAAGGAAAAAAAAAAATCACATCACCCTCAGAGATGTAAATGCACTCAGGCTGACTCTTCTAACAAAAATCCACTTGCTATCTTTGCATAAATTGAATCGCTATGCCCCACTGGAGGTTTTTCCTCAGTACACTATAACCCTGGGTCTACACTATCAGTGTGAGTCCCCACTGAACACTAGGTGCTGTCCCACACAGAGGCACAACATCCCTCGGTATTTCAGTGTACAGGTTCCAGGACCCCCTGAAGATACCAAAATCCAAGGATGCTTCAGCCCTTCATACAAATCTGCTCAAAATCTGCATACAACCTACATGCATTTCCCTAGCCTATAAATTATCTCCAAATGACTTACAACACCTGATACAAGGCAAATAGTACAGCAGTAGCTGTTATCCTGTCTTATTTGGGGGTTAAAGACAAGACAAAAGGTCGATATGAGTTCAGTGCAGGTGTGACATTTTTCCCTAATATTTTTGAGCTATTGTTTGAATCCAAAATACGGAGGCCACTTGTATTTAGCACCCTCTTTGTTCAACAGAAAGCACACACCACATCTCTCTATTGCGTTTGAGTGTGCACTCCAAGGGCGAGGACACGTGGGACGCTGGATGTCCTCCATGGCGCCCAGCGCACTGTGGTCCCTAGCTGTCGCTCACGCTTACCTTAAGTTAATTTGGAAACCAGACCCAAGTTCCTACATGTGTGGATGGCACTACATCAACATGAAGAGTAGCCAGCCACAGGAAGCAGCGCAGGTGGGCGCAGAATCCCAGCTACGTGTCTGCTGAGCCAGGGACCGCCATCCCAGAACAGAAGGGAAAGCTTCTCTCAGGATCACACGTGTGAGCCGAGCTATAGAGAGGGTGGGAGCGGAGGGGTAAGAAGCCCCCTGGCTTTTCACCCCAAGGAAGCCATTTGGATGTGACTGAGAAGCAGAGAGACCAGCGTGGGAGGAGTCACAGTGCCAGATTGAGCCCTTCCAGTGTGAAGTAGAGTCAGGGGATTCAGGAAGGGTGGGGTCCGCAAGAAGCAGCGAAATGCTCACGGCAGCAAAAATGGTCCAGCTGCGCACGCCGAGGCTTACATGCATCGCAGGCCCACGGGAGCGAGGGACGCCTCACTGCGTAGCTCTGTGTGCCCAGACACAGAGAAAACACGGGCCTGTGTACTGCTTCATAAAAGAGACCTGGGCCGGTCATACTTTTGCCCCTCAGACATAGATTTGAATCTCTTTTGGGCTCATAAATTGGGATTATCTTTCTATGTTTAATAATTTCTTTTGAATTTTTTATGTATTTATTTATTTGGTACAGGTTCTTTCTGTGAAACTGGGGCTCACGTGGCATGTGCTACTGGGGATTGAACCTGGGTCCTTGCGCTTGCCAGGCAGGTGCTTAGACTGCTACCCCGCCACCCCTTATTTTACTATTCTTAGCAGTTGACTGCTACTCTATTTTAGTTTGGTACCCACATTTATTGTGCTCTGTGTTTGTATACCTGAGATTAATCCAGTTTGGAAGCTATTTCAGGTTGGGGTAACTATGAATAAAGCTGTTAAATGGGAAGCTGCTAAAATGTGCTGGTTTTAGGGTGGATGCAAGCACTCTATTTCTTTTGGATGAATCCCTGGGTCGCACATATGAAACAGATGCTTGATTTCATGAGGAATAGCCGAAGCACCTTCCAAAGCGGCAGCTGCATTTATATTTCCACTAGTAGTGTGTGCGAATTCTAGTTGCCCCACATCTCTGGCAAAGCTTAAAAGAATTGTCACAAGTACAGGTGTGTTAAGTTTGCGTTTTGTCCTCGTGACTTCCCTCATTGCCAGGACAAAAATACCTGACCCTCTTGACTCTAGGGAAGGACCATTTATTGTGGTTCAGTCCTCCCTAGCTTCCAGTGGGGAACATGGTGAAGGAGAGCCAGGGGACAGGAAGCAGAAAGGATGAAAAGAGGAGTCGAGAAAGGAAATAATGCAGCTTGGGAGGTAGCTCAGAGGCATAAGCACCTGCCTGGCAAGCGCAAGGTCCTGAGTTCAATCCCCCTACATGCCTAAAGATAAAGAAAGGAAATACTCTCTCTCCAGCATCCCACCTCTTCCAGCCAGGCATCCCTCCTGACAGCACGTGTCGACATTAACTCATCAGTGAATTAATCCACCAAAAGGCAAAGCATCAAGTGAACCAGTCAATTCCCTAAAGCCCCTCTAGGATTGCATGGAGCCCTTAGGGACACCTAGGCACAAGCCATAGCATCTTCTCCATTGACACTGGCGACTCTCCCTCTCCTGTGTGGCTTCTGTATATCTGTGGTGACGAGATCTGCCCAAAGCTTTCACTGGTATTTCACACTGGGTTGTTTGCCTCTTGCTGTGTGATGAGAGCACTTACTTCTATACACAAGTCCTTTGTGATACATAATTTTCAAATATTTTCTCCCAGCCTGTGGCTTGCCTTTTCATTCTCTTTTTAGTGGGATTTTCATAGAGATGAGACTTTTAAACTGTTTTTTGTTTTGGGGGATTTTTTTGGTTTGTTTTTGTTTTTTTGTATTTAGTACAGGGTCTATAGGGTCTCTCTACACAGACTGGACTAATAGTGATTCTCCTGTTTTCAGCCTCCCAAGTGCTGGGATTACAGGCGTGAGTCACCATGTGCCCCAGGGGTGGGGCCAGCACAGCCAGCCTGTGGGGGAGTTGAACCTGTTCCCTGTGTCTACCTAAGCAGGCGCTTCAATCCACTGAGCTCTCTAGCCAGCCAAAGACTTAAACTTTAATGGAATCAATTTATTTGTGTGTTTTGCAATGCTGAAGGTTAAAGCCCTAATTTATCAAATTATTTTCCTTCGCAGATCATGGTTTTATTGTCTTAGCTAATACTTTGTCCAACCCAAAGACAAAAAAAAAAAAAAAAAAAAAAAAAAATTTTGTTTTTTTTTTTTTTTTTTTTTTTTTTTTTTTAAAGTTTATACCTTTTAGGGTGGACCAAATAGCTCAGCGGGATTGAAGTGCTTGCAAGCAGGCACAGGGGCCAAGGGTTCAATCCCCAGGGTGTGCTGAGATGGCAATAGAGACTGGGCTTGGTGGTGCATGCCTGTAATCCCAGCTCTTGGGAGGCTGTAAACAGGGGAATCACTAGGAATCTGATCTAGTAGTGAGACTCTGATCACACTGGAGACCCTCCCCTAAAATACAAAAGACAAATCCCTAAAAGCTTATACATTTTACATTTATGGTGCCCAGGCCCCACTTTGAGGTCACCTCTGTATTCAGCATGAGACACAGGATGGCATTCTTTTTTCCATACAGATGGTTGATTAGCACCATTTGTTAAAAAAAGAATTATGACTGTTTACTATTTTGAAATAAATTTTTCTTTTGTCATCTGTCCATTTTTCAGTCAAAGTTTTTGATGACTTTTATTACTGTTCAAAAGTCCCATATAGATTTAGAATATCTGCCAGTTCTTTAACATGCAGAGGAACATGGTGGATGAGAGCTGCACAAGGCCAGTGGACAGGAAGCAGAAAGAACCAAGGGAGGAGTCAAGAAAGGAGATGCAGGGCTGGGGAGAGAGCTCAGCTGTCTAAGTGCCTGTCTGGCAAGTGCAAGGATCTGAGTTCCATATCCCTGGTGCCACATGCTGTGCAGGCCCCCAAACCAGATGTGGTGGTGCACGCCTGTAATCCTAGTGCTGGGGAGGCTGAGACAGGAGGATCACTACGAATCTGAGCTGAGTAGCGAGATTCTGTAACAAATAAATAAAAATGAAGAAAGATGTGGTGTGGCGCTCAGCCTGCTCTCCAGGCTGTCAACCTTTGTCTTGCGAATGTCACCTCTTGATTGTTGTCATGCAAAGGTCCCCACTCCCTTATGGTCAGATACCATTGCTTCCTCTAGAACACCAGACACATTTAGGAAGAACTTCTAACTTTCTCACCCAAAGTTTTAAGAGTGGATTTTCTTTTCTGTTTTATTATTTGATGTTTAATAATTAAGTTTTTAACCCACCTGTAATTTATTTTGCTTCAGGGAAGGCTTAGAGATTTGGTTTTATTTTCCAAATTGCTGTTTCCTCTTTTTTTCTAGGTATGTATGTATGTATGTATGTATTTATTTATTTTTAGGCAAGGGTCTACAGGTGTTCTGGGTCTCATTACTAAATGGAGACTTAGTGACCTGTCTGTTTACAGCCTCCCAAGAACTGGGGTTACAGTCAGGGGCTACAAGGCCCAGTCTCAATTGCTATCTCAGTGCACCCCGGGGGTGGGTCTGCATGGCAGGCCTGAGGATTGAACCTCCAGCCCCTGGATCAAACCCCTAGCCTCTGTGCCTGCTTATAGGCACTTTAATCCACTGAGCTATTTGGTAGGCCTTTTTCTATGTGTTTAACACACAGTTGTGACAGTAGTTTCTCTCCTGGGTTTGCTCCCCTCATCCTTCCAGTTATTTTATTGTTCTTTCCTTTCCTCCTTTCCTCTTTCCTTTTCCTCCTTCATTTTCTTGTGCCTCTCTTCATTCCCTAGGAGCACACTGAGCATGGGCCAGGAGCCAGAGTTGATGTCACACTGTGGAGACTGGAAAGGTAGAGCAAGAGTGTGTCCCCAGTACCTGGATCATAGTTCAATTCTGGTGCATGCAAGACTCAGAGAAGGAGAGGCTGCGTGCATGTGGGAGACACAGAGGAAAGAGCCTAGGGCCAACCTAAAGGAAAGTGACCATGGCTGGAAATCCTGTGCAGGCAGCCAGGAGTTCCATACCTCCACGACCCTATTCCTGCTCTCAGGACCCCTTGGTAGTGTGTGTGGCAGCTTCTTGGCACAGGGCAGGCCTCTTTTCCTTCTTTAGATTTTCCTTGCATTTGTTCTAATTCACGACCTCAGACAAGATTTTTGCTCACTCTGCTTGTCTTCCTTTTCCTTGGCAGACATTTCAGGGTGCTTCTTACCTCCTGAAGAGTCAATGAAGTTCGTGTTATATTTGTCTTGGCACTTTTTTCTTTTTATGCTGTTGCTTCCAAGCATGGTTTCACCTTTCTCTATTTTCCCAACTGGTTCTTTGCTCATAAATAGAAAGGCTGCTGATTCGGTAGGCTTCCTCCTCCATAAGCTTTTAGTTTCTGTGATTTTTTTTTCATGGAGAAAAATCATAGCACCTCCCCAAATGGCACATCTACTGTTTTGTTTCCCATACATGACTTTGTTATTAAATTGTCTTGTTTGATTGCATTGGTTGGTGCTTCACAGAAATGGCAAGTACGGGAAATTCCCATTTCTTATTCCTGAACTGAAAGAAAGGGACTTACTATTAATATCTAAACATGGTGCTGCCTGTGGCTTTATATGTAAAATTGAATAATACCAAAATCAAATGATTCCTTTTTCACTGAGCAATATTGTTGGATCAAACATGGGCTGGGCTAGAGCTACATAGCTCAAAGGCAGAGCACTTGCCAAGCACGTCCAGTTATGCAGTACTCTGGCTTCAATCTCTAGTACCACACACATGTACCCATGCATGCACGCACGCACACACGCACACACACAAATACACACAAAAAATTCTAATGATTTGTGAATATTAAAAAACTTTAACATTATTGAAATAAAACCTCATTCAGTTATGTATATTGTTTCTGTAAAGTGTATTGTGTTGCATTCCTTCTGCTGATAAGTTGAAGGCTTGGATTATTTTTTGGCCATGGGAAACTCTAGGGTATTCCCTGTGTAATACGAGCATCACATTGCTCAGTTGGCTTCACACCAGCCACAACCTTTTGCTTCTGTGTAGGTCCTTTAGTCTTAATTCTTGTAGCCTTGGGGGGCACTGTAAGTGTCTGATCCATGGCTTCATGCCAAAGCACAAGATCATTTTTATGTTGTTTTGACACCTCCCAAAAGCCTTACCTAAATAAAATCCTTATTTCAGGTTCCTGTATATGAAAAGTGACCCTGATAGAAGAGGGCCATGATGGAACAGGAGACACAGAGAAAGGGATTCCCCAAATAATGTCTTGTCCAGTTCTTGGCTGTTAGCTCCACAGGCATCTCTGGGGAGACACAGGATGCCCCTCTGTAGAACTGGTCGTCTGCTGGACAGGGTCTGGCATCTGCCCTCTGCTCTGTTTCCTCAGGGACAGAAATCGGCTCCCAAGATAGCACACTCATGTTCAGGCTGACTTGCACCAGCAGGAGGCCTGGGATTTATCCTGGAAAGAGGCAGAAAGACAGAGTGTACTGAAGGAACAGGGAAATGGCTGCAGCCTAGCTGGAAGCCCAGCCGCCCCTCTATCCAGCTTGCCATTCCCTGCATCCTCCGGGAAAAGCTGCGGAAGAGCCCTCTTCTCATCTCAGATCCTGGGGAAACCAACTATCTCTTCACTCCCCTAGTTACAGTCCCTGGGTTCTTATGTTCAGACAAAGTGCCGCAAGGCCTTTCAGAGCAAATCTATGGGAAATAAGCTCACAGAAAATTAGTGGAGAGTAATAAATGTCTGTGTGAGACACAGAGATGAAACACAGGAGGCATATCTGCAGAGGACTTGGAGCTTTTCAAACTCTGGGATGATTTGCACTATCAGGCCTATGTGGCTGAGCTAGAAATTATCATGAAATTATGGAGAAATGAGTGCATTTTCCAATATTTGATGTGGGGGAACAAGAAGCAAGTAGCCCTTCTTGCTGTAATGGAAAACACACTGATAAAATTACAAAAGCACAGATGAATGTGGTAGGGACTGGGAAATGAGGGTAAACTTGCTGACTGGAACCTCTACTTTCACCAGTGTGTATCTGCCTTTACCTGGCTTCACCTTTGCATGCCTGATTTTTTGCCTGGGCTGACTTCATGTCACTGGACAAGTCTCTTCCCTTGCTTAGACCCTAGCTTCTCACATGTAAGCAGAGGAGCTAAGTTAGGTCATAGCAGCGCAGGCAACCTGAGAACCTTTGTCTGAAGAAGTGCGGGCCTCTGGAAGGAGCCCTGACCCTAGGAGCTTCTAGGCACAACCCCCTCAGGGACAGGAACTGCTGCTAAATGCAGTGAACGTCTAAATTAATCAAAGCCACAAAATAATACTTGGCATGTTTTTCCCAGGACAGAAGAGGGGGCTATGTTTTGCGTCCCTCCCTGATATAAGGTCTCAGTTTCAAGCTCTCTCTGAAATGGCTCCTCTTTCTGGGAAGTCCTAGTGTGGAGTCCATAAACATTGTAACTGACAGCTGTAGTTTTCAGGATTTACAAGAAAAGAGGAAAACATTGTTCCCTGGACATCATGACCCCCTTCTGTATGTATCAGTCAGCCTTCTCTTCCACATCACCATCTGCGGGAGGAACCCGGGGAAGACAGCTCACCAAAACAGACACAAAAAGAGCTATTCCTACTGTTCTTAAGCTGAAATAAAAAAATGAAGTGCTCAGCCATGTGTATAGTGGCAGGGCCACAAGAAATGAGAATTCTGAATGAGGCTGTCTCATACCAGCAACCACTCAGTGAAGCTTGGGGCTGGGGTACAGGGGAGTTCTCCGCCAACCTGTAAAGCCTCTTGGGGCCTTAGCTCAGGGTAAGTACCTGCTACAATGTGACCTGGCCCTGAAACCCACTCTCTCTATAAGAAGTTGCTACAGACTCAAAGGATATGGCTTAAACCTTGTAACTTTGTACAAGGCTGGACTGGATAGCTCTAAACAGACACAAAGAAACTGGGACATAGGCAGGATCTTGTCCTTAAATGTCAAGCAATGGGCTCTCATCACTGTCTGCTCCTGCTGGCCAACAAACAGGATAGAGGCACTGGAGAGGGTGATCCAGGGGTGTCTCTTGGATGGATAGGCTGGTAGGGGCCTGGTTTCCCAGGAAAATATTCATTGATGATAGCACCAAGGTGCTGGCTCTTGTGCTTTTTGTGGAGAAGCACAACCTGCTTACAAGTGAATTCCACCAAGCCACCTTCCTTGCTCTAGACACTTGGGACAGAGGTTGGGGTCTGGTGGCAGAAGGGTAATACCACAAGAAGGGGTCTGGAAGCAGATATAGCACACTCACTTAGATGATACACTTTCTCTGGGGTGGGCATTGACAAGCTTATGGGGAGGTAGAGTCCACACCTGCCACCCACACCTCGATTTGTTCTTGGCAAACCCAAGAACATCAGAATGCCAGCTGACCACTTCTCTCAGTAGGTAGCCTGGGAGACCCCACTAAACTTCTTTCTTCCTGATTTAGGGATTATGGGCATTTGATGGAATGCCTCCTTCATTCACTCAACAAATATTTTATTAAGCCTCATGCATAAGGAAGCAGAGGAAAGAAAGAAGTTTGCTATTAGGAACTCCCTCAAGGAATTATATTTACTCCTTGTATGTCCTGAAATATTCAGGCCCCAAACACGATCTTTTTTTTTTCCCCCTAACTTAAGTGCTTGTAAAGACTTCTTTGAAATGTGGGACAATTATGCAAGCCAAAAAGTATCTAGAGCAAATATTTAACTTTGCTTGTGGTATGTTGAAGTTACCAGCACATGCAAATCTCTCAGGCATGTCCTATAAGAGTGACTTAAAAATGCAATACACACATAGATTTAATCTTCATGGGGGGTCCAGAGTGATTTCACCTAGCCTTAACATTCAAGATTAGACCCTCGCACAGGACCTCTAACCCCGGCTCACACCCTAAGATTGAAGATTCTGCAGGGTAGGATATAGCCTCCTTTCCAGAATTTTGAGAAACATAGGACGCAGAGACCTCAACAGTTTACTTAGATGGACACCGAGCTCCAACAGCGTGGAGTTAGTGAATTCAGCGTCTGGAGGAGTTGTAGCCCACGTGCACACAGGGACTGGGCACTTTGTTAGGCTTCTGAGCTGGGGCAGAGGCTCCTGACAGGCTTCTTCTGGCTTTGACAAGGCCAGCAGTTCCGGAGCCCTTAGTAAAATACAATTTCTGGGCGACTCCTTATGGTGCCGCTCCACCTCTAGGATTCCTCTGAAGCTCCTCTCTCCTACTCCCATCCCGGCCTGTGCATGGCTCGCAGGGCACTTGTTGGGGACAGGTCTCTCTGCCCTAGGCAGAAGGCACCCAGACCCGGAGGCCTGGTAGCAGTAGCCTGAGAGTTGCCCAGGTACAAAGTTTTACTTGCTCTGCTAATGCTTCTTGTGTACCCGGGCTCTGCCTCCTAATCCTATTAAAATCTTCCAGGTGGGAGCTGGCCGTGTTCGGGATAATTATACAGAATGAGCCGGGCTTTACAGTATGAAGAGACTTTCTGGGCTGCTGGGCTGCTGGGCTGCTGGGGGAGGGGGTTAGCGAGCCACGCAGCCTGCGGCGGGGCGGGGCAGCTCTGGGCGCCCGGCGTCTCCAGGGGTTGCTACAACAGACCCCGCTCGCCAAGCCCGAGCTCCAGGGCAGGTGGGGCGGCGACGGGAGGGGCGGCGTGGACCCTCAGCTGGCTAGAGGAACCTCCCCTACCCTGCCAGGCTCCCAGCCGCACCACCCCGGAGACCCCGGTTGCGGGCTGCTGCACGGGGCGGGGCCCTGGCGCTCTTTTCCCGACACCTGAGCCGCGGCGGCGGCGGCGGCGGCGGCGGCTGCCGCGGCTCCCGCGCTCCGGTCCTCGCAGCCGAGCCAGGTGAGCGCGGACGCCGGCCCTAGGCTAGGACTCGAGCCCGCTCCCAACGCACGAGCTACCTTGTGAGAAGGTGAGACCCTGGCGGAGGACGTAGGGCGCTACGGGCACGGGTTGCAAAGGACAGTAGGTGCCGTAGGTACCCAGCCCTGCTCGCTGAGCCATTTTGAGTGCGTCTCGATTCCAGGAGCACTAACTACCTGGTAAGCGGGACTCATAGTAGCTGGGGGCGGGGGAAGGGGGCTGGGGAGATGATGCGTGCGTCCAGGTGGGACTCGCTTTTCTGAGGAGACACCCAGGCCCCACGGCTTTCCTACGGGGCAAAGACGGGGTTTTAAAGCTTTGGGAGCGGTGTGGCACACAGTGCAGGAGCACCTTCTTTGTCCCCTGCCATCTCTAGTTCTTCCTGCCCCTTCCCCTGGGATAGCACAGGTGGATCAGCCTCCGCCCCTCGATTGGGTCTGCTCGCCGTAGGTCACCGCCCGACTCTTGGAGACGTGGTTTATCAAACCGGGAAGAGGAGCGGGCGCAGGGCCGCCAGGGGGCGCAGACCCTGCCACGGTGCAAAGTCCCTGGAGACCCCGCTGCGGTCACCACAACCCCACTAGCTTGGCGCTAGGAACTGCAGCAGCTGGGTCCGGGGAGCTGGTGCCTGCGCTTTGTGTGCCGGGAAGGTGCTGGCAGGTCTGGCGCCCCAATCTCCGGGGTCCCTCGGAGCTCCCGTCGGGTGCCCGACCCCTGCCACCACGCTCTCCTGCAGGGGTGTGGGGACCCGGCGGGCGCAGGGGAGCGGCCCCCGCGTCCGGCCGCCATCGCCTGTGAATTATGCAGAAGGTTGGCACCGGCGCGCTCGAGTTGCTCAAGTTTCCCTGGCAACTTTCGCCCGGGCATCCCTCCTCCCCCGCGGCGGGCAGCTCCGCCTGCGCGCCGGCAGCCCAGGCGCTTCTACGGGGCAGCCCGGGTGCGCCCAGCGCCGGGAGCTCTTCCAGAGACCAGACCTCGCACTCGTCCCCTGGGCTGGGGCTGAAGACTGAGTCAGCAGGTGCGACCCCTGCGATCCACGCTTTGACTTCTCCCAGGAGTAGCCGGTGTGGGACTTGCACTGGATCTCGCCGCCAGGCTCCGAGGCGAGACCTCACCTCCTGAATTTGAGGATCCAGGTGGGCCTCATGGTGTAGGCGTGAAAGGCGAGGGCGTCGCAGTGAACCTAGCCGCTCTGGTCCCGAGTGGCGGCGCGACGCTCTGCCGCGGATCTGTTCGTGGACCTCCTCTTCTGGGTGGGTAGATGCGCGGGCAAGATTTTCATTTTCTGGGGGCATAGGGGTGCCCAGAGAGGCAGCGAAATGGTTCTAGTGACCCTGCGTTTTGGCAGCAGAGTTTTTAAAGGGACTGAAGGCAGCTTGATTTGAGGAGGTGCTTGGGCCCTAGGGTGGCGGGCTAGGCCAGATTACTTGGGGGCTGATGGCTGTAGGCAGAGCGTGCTCCTGGAAGCCCTCCG
Source organism: Myocastor coypus (assembly GCA_004027025.1). NCBI lineage: Eukaryota > Metazoa > Chordata > Mammalia > Rodentia > Myocastoridae > Myocastor > Myocastor coypus. The sequence continues at coordinate 46,190 of PVJA010008109.1, forward strand.
AGGTCATCTGAAAATACTGTAGTGGCTTCCACGTGGAAATTCGAGGTAGTAAATTGGATAGGTATGTGACCTGTTTTCCCAAAGTTTGAACATTAAATGAGGTCAATTAGCTAATTAAGCAGAGCTCCTGGAAGCAAGGAGGTAATTTTGGAAGTCCCACAGGGGATAGTGGTTTGACCTCTACCTGGAATTCGACCCTCAAAGTTGGCCAACCTACCGGGGGGTTTCTGCTGGACATGGATCTAGAAGTCATCGTAGATCCAGGTCCCTTGCTGTCCACATTCAGTAATAGTGAGGAACACCTACTGCGTGCTGATGGGGAGGAGGTATAATGGGATGTTCACAAGCTCTTACATTTAGAAGCCTGAGTTTTCCAACCACTTGTAGGTCGTGGCAAGGTTACCTGCGATCAAAGCAGTGAATCTTCCACTGCCTGGGCAGTGAGAGAGAAGGGAGTTTTGTACCGCTAATTAAGGTAGGGGTAGTGCATGTGGCCATCTTAAGGAGAGTTAGGTGGTAGCTGTGGTTTTTATTGCAGAAGTTAGTATCCTTAACGAGGGCTCAAGAGACCCTTGATTCTGTCCAAATGAGGCTGTCATAATAGTGGTTGAATGTTAGAACTTCCGGAAGCAATGTTCTCAAGGAAAGAGAATGAATTTCATTATCATACTAGGAAAACTTCCAAGAAGGAGGAAACGGGTGGAAAGCTGGTTCATTCTCTGGGCCTCTCTCTGTGCAGGAGGCTGGGATTCAGGTGTCAAGGGAGCTCTTTATGCATAAGGTGATTTAAGTTTTTAAAGCAGGTCCCTGGAGGCCCTGTTGACAGCCCTTGGCTGCTTTTAACAATTTTAGATCTGCCAACAGGGAGGGGGAATCTCTGTGTTACTGTCTCTAGTACCTTTTGCTTTAGCAAGCCCTGTTCAGTCGGAGAAGTTCCCAGATGTTTCTAGGCTTGTTCTGCGGCTGCTTTGGATTATGAGTGTGCCCCCTGCTGGTGTCTTGGAGCCTCTATTGAGTTCAGGGGACTTGGCCCAGGCCCTGTGAGGGTGGGAGGTGGATATCTAGAAGACAGCATTATTGAGGCTGGACTCAGATGTGAGGAAATCCGACCAGAGGAAGGTGAGAAAACTGCAAGCTAATGTTGCATTTCATATTTCTTATGAGTCTTGAGGAGGGAGGGCCAGACACAAGATGTTCCACAGTGTAGACTTTTGTAGAAAAACAGTTCCTTAGCTGCTTGCTTTATTTCTGAGTATGTAATGGAACCCTAAGAGATGGTGTTCTGGGGTTCCTGTGGGTTCCCGTGAATAATGAGTACTTGTCTAAAGTGGGGCACAGTGGTATGGGATCTAGGAATGTATGCAGAGGCCTGGAGGCCAAAGTGGGAGCTATAGGGCCTAGGGATGTGTGTGGAGTCCTGAGGGAGCTGTGGACAACAGCACCTGACTCCTATGGTCTCCTTATTGGGCAGGTAGAGCCTGCTTCTGAGCCTGAGAGTGGTTCTTAGGGCATCCAGGAGGGCATGACCGCTGGGAATCAACATACACAGCCTATTTTATGAAGCCCTGGTTATCTTTAACCACTGTAAACCATGGGTGCTTTGAACTCCTTCATCCAAGTGACCTCACTAATTTCCTGAAACACTCTACCTGGACTGTCAGGGAGTTTGGGAAGCAGAAAAAGGAATACTGTACACAGGCCTGTCATTTTCACCTTCGGAGCTCCCGGGTTCTTCTGGGTTCTGGATGAATGACCCACTCACTGAAAGACCGTGAGCAGACTGAGCTCCCTTCCCTGATCTCCAGACCCTGCGACCTTGCTGTAGAGTTGTAGCCCCTAAAACTGAGACCCTGCCATTCTCTGCTGGCACAGCTGATCTGGGGCTTCCTCCACATGTGGCATCAAATGAGCTCAAGGTCATCACCAAAGGATCTGCTGCTCTGTGCCAGGCTGGAAGCTGATGCAGCTTGCTGGCCGTGGGAGTGTCCACGCTGGTGGAGTCAAAGAGAAGCAAAAGGGGCAGCTAGCACAGGTGCCTAGGGGTTGTGACCAAAATGTTTGTTGGGTGCTGGCTGTAAAGCACAGTGAATGCCCCCAGTGTGTGCAGGAGAAGCATACAAACATCTGGACAAGGTCTGGGTTGTTTGATTGCATTCCTGGAACTGGGTACCTTTGGCAGAAATGATGTAGTTTTGGTTCCAGGGCTGGGAAAGCACTGCCAGTAGATGTAATAACAACAGAGTGGGCAGCTGAAATGTGGAAGCCCTGCTTTCTCTGCACGTACGTGCACGCTTCCTTGCTTCCTTCCCTCCTTCCCTCCTTTCTTCCTTTCTGAGATAGCGTCTCAGTTTCCCTTGACCTCGTCATCCTCCTGCCTCAGCCTCATCTTCAGACTCTCTGGGATTCTAGGCAGGTGTCCTCTTGGTAAGTTCTTGCTGTCTTAAGTCCCCTAAACCCTGAGGAGAGAGACACCAGGTCCGGATCTTGAGGCTCAGGGCAGTGAAGCCACTTCCTGTAGGTTCCACAGCTGACATATAGGGGCTAATATTGCACATGAACATCCTGGGCAGCTTGAGGGAGCCCAGCCTTCAAGTCCCCAATGCTGGGAACATGCAGCTAGAAAGTGGTGAGAAGATTAGTTGTCCTGTTTCTGTAGTGTAAAACTGAGTAATAGTCACCAGGTAGAAACCAGTTTCTGATTAGGTTTCTTAAACTGAACCCCAAGTTTTTTTGTATTGAGCTGCAGCTCCAGATGATTTTTAATTTTGAGCATTGGTCTTGCTATGTTGCTAAATTGCCCAATCTGGTTTCTAATTTGTGATACTCCTCTCAGCGTTGGAGTTATAGACTTGCACCACCATCAGATTTCTTGATGCAGAAAGCAGATTTGGAATTGATTTGACCAGCTGATGTGGGCTCACCTCATTGGCACTGGTGGGACTGCTGAGGTCATTGTTGTGGTGCCTCTGACATAAAAACCTCCTCTTCAGGGGTTTCTAGTCTTAAACAGGGTAAGGGAACATGCCCACCCATGCTTTGTGCCCAGGACCTGCCCAGGGCTCAGGAGCAACAACCTGTGTCACGCTGCATGTGTGGCTGTGGGCCGGGTTATTACAGTGTATGCATCACATCCTGGGGGATTAAGCTCTTAAAAGCTGGGAGTTTTGGGTACCAGCAGCCACAAGCTGGGTTTTCCCAAGTGACTGCCAGATGTTGGTGCTGAGCTGAGGCCTGGCACCCAAGGACAGGGGTAATGTTTGGGTGTACAATGTCCTGGCTTCTTCTGGGCCACTGGGAGCAGTGCAGTGGGGCATAGGGGTCGAATCAGGGCCCAAACTCCTCAGAGAGGCCACAGATTCCAAGTGGTGGGCCACAGGGCTGAACACAGGCTCCTGGTCCCATCTGGGAAATGCTGATATCTAGTTCTCCAGGGATTCTGTTTGCAAGCATTCTGGGAAAACACCTTGAGAAACCTCAAGTTTTTAGGAGGTAGGATAGTTGAAGGAAGGTTCTGGTAGGTGATATCTATCCTGGGACACTGACACCTAATGAAGGAACTGATAGATGATGTGACCTCTGAGCTGTCCATAGGCCAGGCCTCTGAGCTTGCAGTCTTATGATTCCCCTGCAGATTGGAGGATGCCCTTCCCAAGGTACAGCCAGAGTGGGAAATAGCTCAGGGCCTGCCTGGATGCTTCCCCCAAGCTCTACTGGATGCTTGGTTCTTGGGGCTGAAGAGGGCAGGGTAGAGAAGCAGGGAACTAGCTGGGGTGAGTCCTGTGAGGCCTGGAGCCCAGGAGGTGGTGTGCATATTGACCTCAGAAGAGCTCAGACCCAGAGCCCACATAGACCAGGATCTGGAATTGCTCTGGCTGGTCTGGGAAGGGAAGCGAGGTATGAACCTCCATGCTTTAAATTTTCTGCAAATTCAGTACTCATTCCTCAGCATGGAGGGGCCTGCAGAGAGGCATCTGCGAGCAGGCCCTAGGAACTAGGGATGGTGGTGGATGAACATATAGATAATGGGAAAGCACCACGGCCGTTGCTCCACTGTGGATCCAAGCTTTGCCTCCCTCGGTGTCACTTAGCAATAAGAAGTCACAGAAAGGCTAGGGAGATAGTTCAGCAGTCTAAGCTCCTGCCTGACAAGCACAAGGACCTGAGTTCAATCCCTGTTACTGCATGACTTGCTCTGAAAGTGAACATGGTGACACATACCTGTAATCCAGTGCTGGGGAGGCTGAGATGGGGGATCACTATGAATCCAAGCATCATAGTGAGACCCTGTATCAAATAAACAAGCAAATAAACCAGCGGCCTTGGGATGCTGGTACTTGGCCGGCGGCACATGCCCCCACTGGCCGGGATCATTCCATTGGGGTATTTACCAACTAGGTATAGGGGAGGGGAGGGTGAAGGCTGTGAGTAAACAGTGAACTTTCTATGGAATGTGAACTCAGAGTTCAGATGGGGCTGGGAATGGAATCTCTGAAGACGCTAACAGCCAGCCTGGATTTGCTGTTAATAATTCCCCAGTTACAAAGACAGGAACAAATAGCCTGCTCTCTGATTCCTAGAGCTCCTACAGCTCCTTGAAGTGCAGTGATGTGTGCTCATCGCATTCATGGAAGTGGGGAATGTGGTTTGTTGCTAAAGCAACAGGGATACCCGCACTGGGTTTGTTTGCATCTTTGGGGTCCCTGTGGGCAATGCCTCTGGAGTTTAAGTGGCTCATGCTGGGTGCTGGAGGGTTTTCTGTCTGTCTACCCAGGACCCTCCTGGGATTGTTCTGTCATTTTAGAGTCACTTGCTTTTGACGAAGCTTTTGGGTAGTGGGAGTTCAGCCTAGGTAAAGGGGTGGAGACGGGCCTGTCAGGACACCAGGACATGCTATTCAGAGCTGGTGGGCTCATGGCCCCCCAGTGATGGAAGCTGGGCTTTTCTTAGACATGGCTTCTGCCCTCACCTTGGTCTTGGGCGGGTATGGTAAACGGGGGAGGTGTTTCTCAAGGATCACTATCCCCCAAGCCCCTGCTGTTTAGAGGCGGCAGAGGTACCCTGAGCCCAGTACTCTCATGAAATCCTTCCATTTTCCTTCCTTTGTGGTCCTTGTGGTGAGTACATGTGGTGAAAGTACTACTCACAGCAAACAGGGGCACTTGACAGGAAATTTCCTGATACAGAGTCATACTTTTATGCTCACTACAGCTGTGGGTGGACTCTGGGACCACGGCATCCTTTCCCAGTGACACACCAAGACAGAGGATGCTAACCAATCTCACTGAAGGCCCCATGGCTGGCCCTAGACAGGTGGCCGCTGTACAGAACAATGTGGCAGCCCCTTACCTGCCTCAGATCACCTTGGGACACACTAGCCTTTCTTCCTGTTCACTTTCAGATGAAGCAGACAGAGAAGCACAGCAGTCCTCCAAATCAGTCTGAGGGCTGCTTTCCTCTCCTAGGAGAGAGTGATTTTTGTTTTTGTTTATTTTGTGATGCTGTGAATTGGGCTAGGGCCATTACACTGAACTGTGTTCCCAGTCCTTTGTTGATTTTGAGACAGGGTCTTGCTGAATTGCCCATGTTGGGCTGGGACTTGAGATTCTTCTACCTCAGCTTCCCAGAATGCTGTGGTTACAGGCACGTGCCCCCACAAGTGGCCTAACAGAAGCTTTTAAGGATCCAGAACTGTTTTTGCACATTTGTTTACTGATAATCTGTCTTATGGGGAATTTAAAAAGAGAACTTAAATCAGCACCCCATGGAGCAAAATGTTCTAAGCTGAAGGCCTGGCCTGGGTGACTTACTTACTTCACAAGACCTTGTGTCAAAGGAGAGAAAACAATGAGAAAGTAGCCCAGTGCAAAGGCCCTGGGGACAATCTCCCATATCCCAACCATTATTATTATATTTAAGAACAGTACCGGTACACTCATTGCATATTAACATAAGTAAAATTTGTTAACAGAAACATTTTGGGTAAAAGGAATAATCAGAAATAAGGCAAACCAGAAAATGCCGATTATTTTCTAAAGCAAGAAAAGTGCTGAGTTGAATGGTAGCATTTTACGTGCTTTTTGCAAAAGCTCATGCTGCCTGCCTTGACCTCCCTGCTTGTCTGTGGTATCACATGTTGTGTGGTTCCCAGAGAACATGACCATTGGTGCGGGGGGGTGGGGGGCGAGAAGGAGAGTGAAACAGCAGTTCAATCTGTAAAAGATTTTGATGTCAATTCCCCTGCAGAGGCCTCAGGGTTCCCTAGAATACACATTTAGAACTGCTAGAAGAAGCACAGGGCCAGCCTCCTCGACAGGATATGGACTCAAAGGCCAGCTTTATTATGTAGCCAGGGGGATGTTTTGAACAAGGTATATCCCTTTTCTTACCTTTAAAACATATCTGAAATTTAGCTGGAGTTTCGGATGGTCTACTGGTGGTTCCCACACCAAGCAAGAGCAAACAGGCCCTCTGGTGCAGAGTCTAAGACAGTGTGCATGTACAAGGTCATCTGCAGGATACCACGCAGGGTCTCAGGAGGCTGAGGATATGCGGGCAGAGCAGCTGGCATGATACAGAGTGGGATGGGCATGCAGTGGGTCAGGAGCAGCCAGGTGTTTGTGGGGTGTGTGGGCCAGAGAGGTTGTCCCTAGGTGGGGCAACACAACCCTGGGCAATAATAAGGAGGCAGAAAGTAGGACTGTGTTGTGGATGTGAAGCCCTGTCCAGATGGAGGGTGCTGGAACTGCACTGCCTGGCACTTGTGGTGGAAGCATTGAGAGTGAGGATGGGGAAGGAGCTGCTACGGACTCTGAGGAGGCCCTGGTAGATGACTGCAGGATTGGTGGCAGGAGAAGAGACAGAAGCATGCTGGGAGAGACCCCTGTCCCTGAGAGGCAACTCAGTCAAGGACCAGCTATGATCTCAAGGAAGGCAGGCAGCAGACCCATCCACAGCCACGGGCTCGGGTTGGGGCACACTCAAAGGCATGCTGTGAATACATACGTGTGGTTAGTTTAAGACAAACATAAAATATCTTCTAATTATGGCAGTCGGATTTAAGCTGACACATTGAACCTCAAAAATTCAGCACTTTAGCTTCTTCCCAACACACTTTTTAAGTGTCATCACAGTTCACATCTATACTATTCATGTGTTTTAGGAAATTTTGACTTTTAACTTTTATCCTAGGATTAAAAGTGATTTATTCTCTTACTGTTACAATAATAGAGACTCTGGCTCAAGGTCTTTCTGGATTAGTCTGTGTATTTGCATTTTCTAATGAGTTTCACACTTATGCTATTGTGTCACATTTGTTTATTTTTATAATAGTTAATAGATTGCATAATGTCTTTGTCATAGTTGCTTAGAGTACAGGATGCAGACATGATATCTTGTCTAAACATCCTTAGATCTTTCTTTCATTACACAAAGAGAAAGGAGCTGTATGTATATGTAGAGTCCAATAGTCCACAACAGTCGTGGGTTATCAGCTCATCTGGCATTATCCAGGACTGTTGACTTAAGTCTTTTACAACTCAACATATTAATATGACTTTCCTTTTTATATCTCGTGGTTAGACTTTTCTGCTGGATGGTTAAGGCCAAAATAAAGCGAGGCCTATGTTACAAAAATGTGTAGCTTTTGTATCTGACAAGGTCAGTCAGGTCCCCTCAGGGTTTACCCTGAAACCATGTACTAGGGTTTGCAAAACTTTTGTCAGTGTTAGCCATCTGGATGAATCATGGCCATTGCTTGGCCATTTTGCTCTCTGTGAAAGCCTGAGAGAATGCTCTCTAGGTGACTCTCCTTAGGTACAGTGTACATCATCAATCACTTTCCTCTGCAGCCCCATAATCTCCTTGAATGGGAAATTTGGGGGTCCACTGAGTTACATGCTGTTACAGTACAGGTTCTTTTATGTCCTGTGTTCTCACTGACCTTGAAGAGCTAGAGTCAAAATATTGGCTATACTTGAATCCCTTCTTTTTCTGTAATTATTTGGACTGCCAACTTAAGTTTTTAACCATCCAGAAGAGAAACTTCATGATATTATTCTCTATAACATAGACACTTGAGCTTAACATCACTATCTTTGAATATCATACACCTTAGACATAATATGAAACAGATATTTTCCATCAATTCTGGATATTCTAACCTTTAAAACACCTATAGAATGTAAAAAAAATTACACATTGTTACACAGATATTTTTGAACTTAATCATTTGAAAAATTGTAGCATTACACTTCTATGGCCTTTTTTTCTTGTCTAATATTCTACTGCTTTTCTTTCTTTCTTTCTTTCTTTCTCTTATTTTTAAGCAAACATTTACTTGAGAGAGAATAGAGCAATAATCAATATGACATTAGAAGCAGTGTATGATAAGAAGAACAGAATGGTAGGTATTCCAAGCATGGTTTTAGTATTACACATTGTTATCCTCAGTGTATTTGCTTAGTTCACAGACACCAGTATATATAGTTAGGGTGTAAATTCTACCATTACCTGCTAGTTTCAAAAACCCATTGGAGATTTTTAGGACCACTGACTTAACCATCTTTGACATATAAATGCATGGTTTTGTCTCTACAGTGTTTCCTAATTTTTCTCTTAGCTCTCTCTTCATTGTTTAACCCTTAAATTCTCACTTTCCATTTAACTATATTATACCTTTCCATTTTTATTTCTTCTTTTGAGTTATTATATTAAGGAGACTAAATGATATTTACGCATGTAGGTCTAGTTTATTTCACTTATTAGTATATATTCAAGATACATCCATTTAGATATAAAAGCTTTGAGTCTGTCATTCTTTATAGCTGAGTAACATTCCATTGTATAAAAATACCACATCTTTTGCAACCATTCTTCAGGTGATGGGCATTTTGGTGGTTTCCAAGATTTGGCTATCACAAATTATGCTGCTATAAACATAGGTGCACAAATATTACTATGATATGATGTTTTCAGTTCTTCTGGGAGAATTCCCAGTAGGGGGATACCTGGATTGAATAGGATTTCCAGTCCTAGTTTTTTTAAGGAGTCTCCACACAGATTTCCATAATTGTTGTACCAGTCTACATTCCCACCAGCAGTGGAGAAGTGTTCCTTTTTCTCCTTATCCTCTCCAACGTTTGTTGTTGGGTGATTTCTTTGTGGTGGCCATTCTTTCTGGGATGAGATGGTATCTAAGTGTTTTAATTTGTATTTCACAGATGGCTAGCAATGTGGAACATTTCTTCATATATTTATAAGCTTCTAGTATTTCTTCTGCTAAGAAGTGTGTGCTCGTCTCAGATGCCCATTTCTGGATTGGGTCTTCAAATTTTGGGTCCCTAATGTTTTTTAGTTCTTTATAAATTCTAGACAGAAGACTTTTGTCTGAGTACTTGTTAAGATTTTTTCAAAATTTGTGGGTTCTCTTTGCACTTTGTTAGTCATTTACTTCAAAGTGCAAAAGCTTCTCCGTAAGAGGAAGTGTCAGTTGTTAATTCTTCCAAGTATTACATGTGCAGTTTGATTTTTGTCCATGAACTGCTTGTCTACCCCGATGTCTTCAAAATTTCCTCCTACTTTCTCTTCCAGGAGATTTGGTGTTTCTGTTTCAATATTTAGATATTTAATCCATTTTGACTTTAGTTTAGTGCATGGTGATAGACCTGGGTCAAGTTTTAGTTTCCGGCATGTAGAGATCCAGTTTTTCCAGCACCATTTGTTAAAGAGGCTATCTTTCTTCCAGTAGTCATGTTTGGCCCCTTTGTCGAAGGTAAGTGGCTGAGTGTGTTTGTAATTGCTTCTGAATCTTCTAATGTATTCCGTTGATCCTCGGGTCTGTTTTTTTTTTTTTTTTTTTTGGCCAATACCATCCTGATTTTATCACAGTAGCTATGTAGTACAGTTTTAAGTCAGGAATTGTAATGCCTCCTGTCTTGTCTTTATTTCCCAGGATTGTGTTTGCTATTCTAGGTCTTTTCTGGTTCCAAATAAATTTTAGAAATGATTTCTCTAGGTCTGTGAGGTATGTTGGTGGTATTTTGATTGGGATTACATTAAATCTGTATAGCAAGTTTGGGAGTATGGCCATCTTCACAATGCTGGTTCTTTCTATCCAGGGGCAGGGAATATCTTGCCATCTTCTGAAATCCCCTATGATCTCTTTTTTTTTTTTTTTCTAAGTATTATAGTTTTTACTAAATAGATCTTTTACTTCTTTAGTTAGATTAATTCCTAGGTACTTGATTTTCCATGGTGCTATTGTAAAAAGTATTGTTTCTCTAGTTTCCCTCTCAGTGTGTTTGTCGTGTAGAGGAATGCTATTGATTTTTGGATATTGACTCTGTATACTGTTATGCTACTGAATTTGCATATTAATTCAAGTAGCTTCTTGGAGTGTTTTGGGTCTTCCCTGTAGACTATCATGTCATCTATAATTAATGATAGTTTAACTTCTTCTTTTCATACTCCATTTATTTCTCTCTCTTGTGTTCATTAGCTCTAGCTAATGAACCCAGAACTATATTGAATAGGAGTGATGATAGAGGACATCGTTGTCTTGTATCAGATCTGAGAGTAAAAGATTTCAGTTTTTCCCCCATTTAGAATTATGTTAGCCATTGGATTATCATAGATGGCTTTTATCAAATTGAGGTAGAAGCCATCTATTCCAATTTGCTGTGGGATTTTGAACATCAACAAGTGTTGGACTTTGTCAAAAGCTTTTTCTGCATCAATTGAAATGATCATGTGGTTTTTGGATTTAGCTGTATTGATATATTGTGTTACATTTATAGATTTGCATATGTTGAACCATCCTTGCATCCCTGGGATGAATCCTACCTGTTCATGGTGTATAATCTTCTGAATGATTTGTTATATTCTATCTGTAAGGATTTTATTGAGGATTTTTGCATCTATGTTCATGAGAAAGGTTGGCTTGTAGTTCTCTTTTTCAGTTGCATCCTTCTCTGGTTTTGGTATCAGAGAAGGAATGATTTTGGGAGGATCATTTCCTTTTCAATTTCATTGAAGAGTTTGAGGAGTATTGGGATTATATCTTCTGTAAATTTCTTACAGAATTCAGCAGTGAATCCATCAGGACCTAGACTTTTCTTTGTTAGCAGGTTTTTTTTTTTTTTATTACATTTTGTATTTTGTTGGCTGTTATTGCGTTATTGAACATTCTTATATCTTCTTGATTCAGTTTTGGTAATTTGTACCTTTCTAAGAATCTGTCCCTTTCATCTGTGTTTTCAATTCTGTGAGAGCAGAGTCTCAAAGTAGCTATTAATGATCTTCTGAATTTCCACTGGATCTGTGGTAATTTCACTCTTTTCATTCACCTTGGATAAAGGTTTGTGGAACGAATAAGTTCCTAATCACAGAATCGCGAGGCACGCCCACTTCGCAGGTAGCCGACTGGGCATCTGCTACCTGCTGGGCTCTGTGTGCGTGGGTTTTCAATTAACTGTTCCCAGCCACTCTGTTGGAAAGGAAAATCTCCATGCCTTGACTGGGTTTGTGAACCTGGAAATGAGTGGGGCTTGAACCTTGGGGTTACCTGTGATGTAAGTTCTGTTTGCAGCTTTTTGGTAGCAGGCAAAGTTTATCCTAGTTTAGACAGCAGCCCTGTGTTGTTGAGCTGTCCTTGCCAAGCTATGCTCTCTGGCATTTGTCACTTCTTTTATGACTTCCGAGCATATCAGTAATGGAGTTTGTGTTTCCAGCCAGATTGAGGATGGTCTTGAAGAAAGTGAATTTAAAAGGAAGAGCTGGACTTGTTCGGGCTGTTGGGGCAGTCCCAGCTCTTTCTCCTCTTCCCCTGAGTGGGGTCAGGAGGGAGGTTGTCGAGAGGCTGGGAAGGGACTATCCCTGGTGACAGGTGCTCCTGTCAGGTTCTTTGGAGTCAACCTGACAGGAGCACCTGATTGTATGGGATGAGAACAGAAGGGCAGGCCCTGCCTCTTTCTGTAAGCAAGCGAGGCCCTTGCAGGCCAGTAGGCAGCCCCCCCCCCATACCCTTGGCAATGGATGCAAGGCTGGGAGTGTGGTGGTTGGAGGGGCTGAGATCACAGACAGCTGTCCCTTCCTTTGCTCACTGCTTTGCCAGCTGTGCTTCCTTGATAACTTACACCTGGACTCAGTGTGGCCCTATGCTTGTTACCTGACTGCTTCCCTCTGGAAGGTCCTCATTCCAGGTGTTATGGTTTGTGTCTAGCTGTCCCCCCAAAGTCTCATGCAGTTGTTGGGTGGCTTCTGGAGTTTGTGATCGATTCTTGATCCAATGCTGGGATTATGGGTGTGAGTGCCCAGGGGAAGACACTCCACCTTACAATATAAGGAGGGAAGAGAGGCTAGCTAGCTCCTGGAGCTCCTGCCATCTCCTTGCCTCTACTTTTTGCAGTTGGGCTGCCACAGATGGTTGCCCTCTGCCTTGGAGCCAGCTAAATATGGACTGAAACCTCCAGTAACTGTGAGCTAAAGAAACCTTTCCTTCCTTCATTTTTGGGTGTCAGGTGTTTGTCCCATCAATGAGAGAAGAGTAACTGAGACAATTCCTGTCTCTTTCACTGTGCAAGTGAAACCCACTTCATGTATGCACTCATCATGCGGTGAACATGCAGGTGTCCCCCACTTTCTGGCTGCTAGCCATCTTGCTGCTGTGAACACACACATACACATTCTTAGGTAGACATGGTTTCATTTCTCAGGATACTTACTCCAGAGTAAGTATTGTAGGGCTTATGGCAATTCTGTGTTTAGCCTTTTGAGGAGCTGCTGGGCTTCTCCACTATGGATGAACTACTTTAGCAGCCTAACCACAGGGTTTAAGGGTACCAACTTCCCCGTGTCCTCACCAACACTTGTTATCAGCTCTACTTTTTTTTTTTTTTTTTTTTTTTGTCTATGTGCTGCCAAAGAAAGCACATCAGCTCTAGCTTTGATTGTAGCCATTCTAGTGAGCATGATATATCTGGTTAGATTTTTTTTTCTCTCTTTTTGTGCTGAGAATCAGATCCAGGGCCCCAAATACAGCTGACAAGCACTGTACCCTTGACACACACTCCTAGTCTCTCTGTTGGATTTTGATTTGTATTTCTCTTGGGGTTAATGAGAATAAATAAAGTATCATTTTGCATACGTGTTAGAGACATTGTTATATTCCTTGGAGAAATGGTCACTGAATTTTTAAACACTCTTTTGTCTTCTTGTTATTTGTAGATGAGAATTGCTTACATATTCTAGGCTCAAGTCTCTTATAAGATACATAATTTCATATTTCCTCCCATTCTAAGCATTCTGGTTTTGCTTTGTTGATGGTATCCTTTGAAGTATGAAAGTTTTAAATTTTTTTTTTTGTTTTGTTTTTTTTTTTGTTTTTTTTTTGTCTTTTTGAGACAGGGTCTCGCCATGCAGTTGAGGCTGGCCTTGAGCTCACTTTTGTAGCCCAGGCTGGTCTCGAACTCGCACCAATCCTCCTGCCTCAGCCTCCCGAGTGCTGGGATTACAGGCGTGAGCCACCACGCCCGGCTTGAAAGTTTTAAATTTTGATGGTATCTTAGTGCCCTGCTTTTTCATTCAAGCTCACTTTCTTTTCTTTTTTTAAAAAAAAATGTATTTAGTACAGAATCTACAGGGTCTCACTACACAGATCAGACTCATAGTGATCCTCCTATTTGCAGTCTCCCAAGCACTGGGATTACAGGCCTGCACCACCACACCCAGTCTCAATCTTATCTCAGTGCACCCTGGGAATCAAACCTCTGTCCATGTGTCTGCCTAAGAAGGTGCTTTAATTCATTGAGCTATCTGGCCAGCCCTCAAACTCATTTTCTATTGGTAGGTTTAAAAATTATGGAATAGGGGACTGGAGAGATAATTCAGTGGCTTAAGCACCTGCATGGCCGGCCCAAGGTCCCCAGATTGATCCCCAATACTGCACACAAAAAAGGAGAATATATATATATATATATAATTTGCCTTTTTAATCATTAAATGCATGGTTCAGGGATGCACATTCATCATCTTCTCTGTCCATCTCCAGAACTTTCTGATTTTCTCAAACTGAAACTCTAACCATATTAAGCATCATCTCCCATTCTCTCCCTACCCCCTAGCATTCCCATCCTACTTTCTGTCTATGAATCTGACTATTATAAGATCTGATATTAGTGGTATCATGTAATATTTTCCTTTTTGTGTGTGTGTCTGCTTTATTTCACTGGACATAGTATACTCCAAGTTTATCCATATTGTACTGTGCATCAGGATTCCCTTTTTAAAATAAAGACCAGTAGTCCATGGTGTAGGCAGACTGATCACATTGCGCACCTATCCACCATCCATGGACACTTGAGTTACTGCCACGTTTTGGTTGTGGTGCTTAGCACATGGCACATGGTCATGCAAATGTCTCAGGTCTCAGTAGTTTTCTAAGCAAGCTCAGCTCTAGGTTTTTACAATCTTGGGTTCCTCAGCCCCTCTTGCTCACTTGCTCCATTTCCATGGAAAGACCTTCCTTTGTCCTTGGATCTCAAAACAAAATGGGAGAAGTTGCAAGGTATGGTTCTTCCCTATACCTGGTGTCCTCCACAGAGGCCAGGCAGGGTCCCAGGAGCCTCATGGGACATCTTGCCTTGCAGAGTTAAGTCCAGGCCAGGCCCAGGGCTGGACCCTCACTCATTATGGCAGATGGAGGAGAGAGGTGGGGAGGGAGGGAGTGGCTCTTGCAAAGTGTCCTTCTGTAATGGGTGGGGGCCTCCTGGCTGCACCCCACAAAGTCTCTGTGTTGCCTGGGAGGGGAGGTCTCACCAACCCACAAGCAGTCCATGTTGAAGCCATTTGTTCATTTAGTCCAGTGGGACTTCAGTGGCCTGGGTAGGGTGGCACAGGGTGCTTCCTGCTCCTGCAAGCTTTGGCCAGTAGCTACTTGTGGAAAACTCCACACTGAGATAGTTGTGTAGCTCATGTTCGTACATTGTAACAGCTACACAGAGTTTGTGGGTGTCGAGTCCCCTGTCATCTGCTCTCTTGGCCTCTGTCTTTGGGCTGTTTCCAGCCCTGCTCTCTTCCCTACTGCTGCAGGGATCTTCCCATCCAGGTGACTTGTTTAAGAAGCTACCCAGGCTGGGGGTGCAGGCCCAGGCCTGCCTCACTTGGCCCAGCTTTGGTGCTCTCTGGGGCCCCACCCAGTGGCATCCCAGCAGCCCCCAGCAGTGCTCTCAGGAACTGTCTTGGTGTCTGTCCATCCCAGTCGGAAGGTCTTGCACTCTGAATTGCATTTCGTGTGCTTCCTGGAGAGCTCCTTTCCATCTGTCCTCTCCTGAAGATTCTGCTGGCTTTTGTGGATTCTGCATGCTGGCACTGGGGCTTCTGTGGATGCTTGTTCACAGGCCTTTGAATGGTTGCTTTGCTTCCTTTGAGAGATTCTGGTACTCAGCCCTAGCAGAGACTCAGCACAGGCTGTTTGACTATTTTTTCTGCCCAAGGGGACAGTGTGATCTTCCATGTGTGGGAGGCCCACACACACTTCTCCTATCCCAGGACTCCAGGGATGAGTTCTATGACAAGAAAGGACATGGGATTACCCAAAATGCAGACTAGTAGAAGCTGATCACTTCCTGGTGACCTTTAGGGCATAGGTCCTGAGCTTTACACTGGCTGGGGCTGGTATGTTGACTAGAAGCCCTGAATACTGGGCTGTTTTATGCCTAGTATGTTTCGGGAGAACTAAGAGCCATTTCAGAATGCTTATTAATTTAAGCTTTCAGAATAGCTTAGTAATTTAGTTATTCTCCATTGGGGATATCAGCCAGCCTCCTGTTACTATGACAAAATGCCAGAGGCAATTCATTCATAAAGAGAAAAGGTTTGTTTAGCTCATAGTTTTGGAGGTCCCAGTCCAAGAGCAGGACAAATTAGTTCTTTGTGACTCTGGTGAAGGCATGAAAATGGCAGGGGTAGGGGCTGGGGAAATAGCCTTTGCCTGGCAAGCACAAGGACCTGAGTTCAATCCCCAGTTCTGAAAAAAAAAAAAACAAAAAAAAAAAACAGGGGTGGTTTTGGGGTACAGGAAAAGATGAGGAGACCAGGTTCCCACAGTCTCTACTGAGGCACATCTCCAGTGACCTAAGGACTTCCTCCTAGGCCTGTCCTCCCGAAGGTCCACAATACCTCCCAGTAATTACGCGCTGGAGACCAACTCTTTAACACATGGGTGTTGGGGGACACTTATTAGCCAAACATACCGGGTTAAATCAGTGCATCTGTCACCTCAACTGTTGAGTACCTGGGGACCCTGCACTGCGTGGCATTGTTCAGGATGCTGTAGCCCACGTTCCTATGCAGTTTTATGTGGATATATGTTTTGTTATTTTTAGGTAGATGCCTAGGAGTGGAATGGCTGGGTGGTACGGTAACTCTCTGGGGATCTTTTATTTTCTACAATGTACTTTTTTCCCCCATAAACTAACCTTTTTATTTTAGGAATTTTTAGAAGACTACACAGCATAGTATAACAGCCAGGACATTGACATTGATACCGTCAAAGTCAAGTACGCCCATTCCAGAGATCCTTTTCTGTTACTCTTTCACCATGTGTACTTCCTCCCACCGCAGAAGCTCCTTAACCCTAGCAGCCATGGAGGCTCTCCTTTTCTGTACTGTAGTCATTTCAATAGTTATTCAGAAATGGAATCATACAGTAACAGTTGGAATTGCCCCTCCCCACATCTCTCTCACTCTAGTTCAGCGGAGCTGTGGAAATTCATCCAGGTTGTCACCTGTCTACAGCTCTTTTCTTTTTACTGTGGAGCAGTGTTTCATGGTGTGGATGTTGGGCCCACTCTTTTAAGCCATCTTGGTTGCCCGCAGTTTGCAGCTACTAGGAATAAAGCTGCTAGAGCCACAAAGTGCAGGTTCTCCTGTGAACAGAAAGGCCTTTCGTTCTCTGGGGTGTGTGCTTGCGGTGCTGTCTCTCAGTCATAAGCTAGTTGCATGCTAAGGTTTTCTTAGGAAACTGTCATACCATTTTCTACCATGGCTATGCCATTTTATTTTCCCAACAGTGTTAAAGCGATCCAGTTTCTCTCTTTTGTCACCAAGTGATGAGAGTTTTCAAACTTTTTATTTTAACAGTTTACAAAGGTGCATAGTCATAGCTCATTTTAATAGGCAGTGATGAATTTATGTATTTATGTATTTATTTATTTATTTATTTATTTTTGCTGCTCTAGTCAAGGGAGGGAAACTTTAGTCAGGTCCCAAGGCTGTAGGCATTGGGCAAGGGGTGCTTTTCTAAATGAGGGTCTGGCTGAGCTTTACTTGACCTTCTTCTTGGGGTGCAGGTTGTTAGTGTGGCCACACTTTGTCTTGTGGCAGTTGACAGCATGGAGGTGCAGGCGGACATAGAACTTGGGGCAGATCATCTTGTCACAGTTGTACTTCCGGGGGGGAGGGTTGGTGCATGAATGGCTTAATGGTCCCACCTCTCAGGCCAAGCACCAGGTGCAGGGTGGACTCTTTTGGGATGTTGTAGTCTGAGAGTCCGACCATCCTCTAGTTGTTTGCTGGCAAATATCAGACGCTGCTCATCAGGTGGGATGCCCTCCTTGTCTTAGTTTTTGGCTGTGATATTCTCAATGGTATCACAGGGCTTGACCTCAAGGGTGATGGTCTGGCCCATCAGGGTCTTCACAAAGATCTGCATCTCTGTGTCTACTTGGCCACCTTGTTGAAGAGAAAGAAGGCGACAGATTGATGTATTTATTTGCCATCTGTATTTCTTCTTTTGTAAAATATCTTCTTATCCCCCTCCCTTTTTGATACAAGTTCTCACTGTGAAGCCCGGGTTGGCCTTGAATTCAGCACCCTCCTGCCTCAGCCTCTCAAGTGCTAGGATGATAGGCGTGCACCACCACACCTGGCATCATTGTCTATTTTGATCTTGTTTTAATTGGATTGTTTATTGAGTTTTGTGAGTTCTTTATCTATTATAGAGGCAGACCTTCATTAAATATGTGGCTCTCCAACATTTCCTCTTACTCTCTTGTTTGTTTTTCTTCTTTTACCAGTGTCTTTTATAGAGCTGAGATTTAGAACATTGACATGAGGTCCTTCTTAGCAGTTTTTTTGTGTACAGATTAGACTTTTAGCACCAAGTTCAAGAATGCACTGCCTGATCCTAGACTCTGAATATTTTCTATTTTGTTTTCTAAAAGTTTTGTGACTCTACAAATAAGGCCATGCATGATTCACTATGCATTGATTTTTGTAGAAGGCACATAACTTTGGTTGCTACTCATCAGTTTTCCTCGGGGCTGGTTGCTCCATCCCCATTGTTGCAAAGATAACTTCTCCTCTTTCAACTATGCTAGTACCTTTGCCAGACACCAGCTGGGTTTCTTGGTGTGTTTTGAATGGGAGCTCTATTGCTCTGTCCTCCTCCTCCTTCTACCAGAGCTAGACAGTGCCAGTGATTATAGCTAAACAATAAGCCTGAAATAAAATAGCCGATTCTTGCTTTGCTCTTCTCTTGCAAATTCTTGCAGTTAATTCTTGCTCCTTCACCTTGCTGTGTACGACACAGAACTAGTGTCTGCATCCACACTAATGTCTTGCTGAGATTTGAGAGTTGGGTTCAGCTTTTGTATCAGTTTGGGAAGGCCTAGCGCCCTGTGTTGAGTTTCCCAGTCGATGCACGGTTTCTCTCTTCATTGATCTGGGTATTCTTGAATTCCTTTCATCATTGCTGTGTAGATGCAGCACAGAAGCTCCATATGTGTTCTGTGACGCCTATGCTTAAGTGTCTCTTTCTTTCTCAAACAACTGTACATGGAATTGTATTTGTGGTTCTGTTACCCAAATATGTGGGTGTGCAGTTAAGTTTTAGATGTAGATCATCTATCTTGCGACCTTGTTCAACCTATAATTTCTACAAGGCTTTTGCTCTTTTTTTTTTTAATTTTATTTATTATTTTTATTCTTGTTTCAGAACCTTTGTTTATTCACTCCTTTTTTCTGCCGGCTCAGCCCACCCCCCAGAGGGCAGGGCTGGCGCAGCATGTGGTGCGGAGGATTGAACCGTGGTCCCTGAAGCCTCCCAAGCTTTCCCAAGCAGGCGCTTTAGACCACTGAGCCATCCCGCCAGGCCCCGGCTTTTGCTTTTGTAGCTCCCTTGTTTTCTGGGATCATGCCATGTACCCATAGGCATAGTTTTCCTTCGATCTATGTGGTTTGGGCTTTCTTTTTACCTTATCATACTCGTTAGAGTGTTTTGTGAATAAAAGTGTTAGAGCAGGTATTTTTGCATCAGCCCTGCCTTAGAGTTGAGGGCAAACACGTTGTCTTTCACTTTTTAGTATGTCAGCTACATTTTTGGGGGATGTCTAGTCTAGTCTAGACTAGAGGAAATGTGTGTCTTATTTTCAGGAGAGTTCTGGTCACAGACAGATGCTGAATTTTGTTCAATGTGTTCTTTGGATTACATAGAGTAAGCCAGCCTTATGTCCCTGGAGTAAAGCCCACCTGGTCATGGTGTATATTTCTTTTCATAGA